>PVJN01017196.1:0-42733 GCA_004026805.1 Lasiurus borealis
TTGCACACACTACTCTTCAATTCCCCCACCCTACTTTATTCTTCACCGTAGCACTTCTCACCTTCTAACATAATATAGAATTTACTTTTTAAAAAATATATATTTTATTGATTTTTTTGCAGAGAATAAGGAAGAGGGATAGAGTTAGAAACATCAATGAGCAAGAAACATGGATCAGCTGCCTCCTGCACATCCCTGATTGGGGATGTGCCCGCAACCAAGGTACATGCCCTTGACCGGAATCGAACCTGGGACCTTTCAGTCCACAGGCCGACGCTCTATCCATTGAGCAAAACCGGTTTCGGCTTACTATTTTTTTTTTCTTCCAATTTTGAAGAACTCACTTTATTAACTGACCAGATTACAAAAATAGCCATGGTAGTTACCTTAGTTCATCTTTCTAATAAACCTGTTGATCTGGTTTTCCCTGTTCCCAGCATCTCCACCTTCTAGAAAATGGGTGACCTTCTTCTTCATCCCACCCCGAGGAGAAGATAACTTGAAGGGCCACAGGAAGATGTTCACTTCTCTGAAGCGCTTTCCAACAGTGTAAATCTCATGAATCAGATCTTCCATGCAGTTGATGCATATTTACCAAGAGATCGAGCAATCAATGAGTTATCTGTCAGGGCAATTCATTTTTTGTTGATTTTGCCATAATCATGCTTGTAGATCAATTCATTTACTGACTTCACGTTTGGGTAGCCCCAAGCAATGTCTGGCTGTACAATCCTCGCATGTTAATGGAAGCCTTGTTGAGCTTAACAAAGGTGCCGTTGAAAATCTGGTGAAGGCGAAGAAGCTGCAGCACCTTTTGGACCTGAGGGCTCACACCATTGATACCTCTGGATCCTGATGACAAATGCCAATTTGGCTTTGGCAGGTACGTAGAAGTTGCCAACTTTTCTTGCCATCCTAGCCATTCGAATTCCGTTCTGTACATCTGCCTGTATTCCTTGGGATAATGCTTAGCTTTTTCATAGATGAGCTTCCTTCTTGCCTTTCAAAACATCTTTTGGGCAAACTTCTTTCTCAGGTGCTTGATCTTCAGCTCTGCGAAATTCCTTCGCTTTTTCTTGAGGGTTTCTGGCATAGAAGGAACCTTCTTCTTCTCTTCAGCACCCTCCATGGTTCCAGCTGGAAGAGTAGAACTTACTTTCTATTATGTTTATTAAAGAGGTCCAGTACACAAAAATTGGTGCACTGGGGGGGGAAGGGCATCCCTGGGGGGATGTCCACCTGCCAGTGCTGGCCAGTCATGAGTCAGCTGAGCAGCACTCCCCCTGTGGAAGTGCACTGACCACCAGGGGGCAGCTCTTCCATTGCGCATCTGCCCCCTGGTGGTCAGTGCGCGTCATAGTGACCGGTCGTTCTGCTGTTAGGGTCTATTTGCATGTTATCCTTTTATTATATAGGATTATCCTCTCCTCCTATCCATGTGTCAGCACGAGGAGGGGAGAGGTTTTTGAGTGTTCTATTCCAGAGTCTGGAACACTGCCTGGCACATAGCAGATGCTCAATAGATATTTATTGACTGAGTGAGTGACCAGGCTGCTCTGAATGAACCAGAGCATCCCAGTTTGCTTCCTTTCGTCCTCTACTCTCTTTTGAGGCAAACATGTTTGGGGGACACTCTCAGATTCTTTGCTCCTCATTCTCACAGTCAGCTAATTTTCCACCTGGAGGTAGTGACAGAAACCTCCTTTCAAACTCACTTTGAGTTAATATTTATATACAAAAAGCCTCCCATTTGTGTTTATTACGTGCCTGCCCTCTGGGCACACCAGGTGCACATTCAGTGTCTCCTTCTGAATAAGAAGACTTGAGGTTCTTCCTGCATAAATTTTTGTGTACCTTAACTGGGGTTCATTTAGTATTCACTCACAGGCAGAACTGGGTTTCAGGGGGCTGAAGAATGTACAATTGAGGAGGCCTTCTTTAAGGAAAAAACAAACCCCACAAAATTACAAATATAAAGTTAGGTATCAAAGTGTGTATTTAGAATGTGAAAATAAATCACTATGAGCCACAATTTTAAAAAGCTAGATTCCTTCTTTCCTAATCTATATACTTTTTCTTTCCTTTTCTTGCCTTATTGCATTAGTTACCATTTCCAGTACGATGCTGAAAAGCAGTGGTAAGAGGAAACACCTTGCCTTGTTCCTGATCTCTGTGGGGAAGCTTAAGTTTCTGACCATTAAGTAAGATGTTAAGTGTAGGTGTTTGGTAGGTAGTTATCCAGTTGAGGAAGTTCCCTTCTACTCCTAGTTTCCTGGAAATTTTTATCATAAACGTGTGTTGAATTTTGTCAAGTGCTTTTTGTGCGTCTATTGATATTGTGGACAAAAAGGGGCCACACACTAAATCTGACAAGCTTCGGGGAGGTCTGCATGACAAAGCCTTTTCAAAATCAGAGACCGAAAATAACCACAGGATGATCTGAACATAAAAACTCCCAACTAACAGCAGGTCACGGCAGGGAGTCACAGCCTAGGCATGTAGCTTCCTTAACAAACGTCAATTTTTACCTTAAGTGAGCCTGTCTATTGTGTTTTTGCGTCTAAGATGACATACCTTTAAAATGTCACAGTAATCTTTTCCCGACACCTCGGGTCACTTCCACTGCACCAGAGCACAAGACCACAGAATCCCTCATTGTTAAGTTATTTGCCGTGTATGCGCTTTAACTGTTAATTGCTAACTATCCTCTACTCACCCATGTAAAAGAAGTGTGTGTTCCTCCATTTTACTTTTTATCCAATCCCAGAGGTTTTTCTCACTTTGCTTTCTCCTATCCCCTTAATCTACCATCAAAAATTTTTTATGTAACCCTTCTTGCTTTGATTTAATGTATAAAGTAAGCTGTACAATTGCCATTCTTGAGAGCATTTTCTTAATCTGATGAGATTGTGCTTCCTGGCAATTGTTGTCAGTTTGGCTCAAATAAATTCTTTTAAGACTTTTTCTTAGACTGGATGTTCTTTTGTCCACAATATGATCATGTGATTTTTTTTTTCCTTCATTAGTCTGATGATGTGACGATGTTTGTTAACACCATACTAAGTCCTAACTAATGAAGTAAGACAAGAAAAGTAAATTTAAAAAGTAAAAATTGGGGCTCTGTGGAGAGAGCGTCGGCCTACGGACTGAAAGGTCCCAGGTTCGATTCCGGTTGGGAGCATGTACCTTGCATGCGGGCACATCTCCACTGTGGGGCGTGCAGGAGGCAGCTGATCAATGTCTCTCTCATTGATGTTTCTGACTTTCTATCTCTCTCCCTTCCTCTCTGTAAAAAATCAATAAAATATATATTTTTTAAAAAAAGTAAAGATTGGGAAAGAAGTAGTAGAAATGTCTTTGTCTGCAGATGACATAATCATCTATGTAGAAAACCAGAAAGAATCAACAAAAAGCCCTGATCGGTTTGGCTCAGTGGATGGAGCGTCGGGCTGCAGACTCAAGGGTGCCAGATTAGATTCTGGTCAGGGGCATGTACCTTGGTTGCAGGCACATCCCCAGTGGGGGGTGTGCAGGAGGCAGCTGATCGATGTTTCTAATTCTCTATTCCTCTACCTTCCTCTCTGTAAGAAATCAATAAAGTGTATTTTTAAAAAATCAACAAAAAACCTCTTGGAACTATTAGTGATTATAGCAACATTGCAGGATACAATGTTATTTTTTTTAAAAACAAAACAATTGTTTTTCTACATATCAGCAATGAACAAGTAGAATTTGAAATTTAAAAGCAAAACACCATATATGTTAGCACCCTCAAAAATGAAATACTTAGAAATAAATCTAACCAAATATGTACAAGATCTCTCTAAAATTCTGATGAAAAAATAAAAAACTGCCCTAACCAGTTTTGCTCAGTGGATAGAGCATTGGCCTTCGGACTGATCCCGGGTTGGATTTCGGTTAAGGGCACATGCCCGGGTTGGGGGTTTGGTCCCCAGTAGGCGGTGTGCAGGATGAAGATGTACATCTCTGTGAATATAATTAAATGTGAGTGCTGCCCTCTGGGGTTGTGCAACAAGATGACCCTGCAATATGTTTGCATACCATTTAGATTTTTCTTTTGCAAATTCTTTGTCCTTTACTCACATGCGGAATCCTCCCTTCCACCCCTCCACCCCATGATATATTTAACTGGAAACACACATGGGACCTGAGCATATGGCATCTTTAGTGCCACAGTTTTTCCAAACCTACCCCTTACCTAGTGTGATGACTAATTTTGTATTAACGTGACTGGGCTAAAAGAGGCCCAGAGAGCAGGTAAAACATTACTTCTGGGTGTGTCTATGAGGCTGTTTCTGGAAAATTAGTACTTTAATAAATACTTTTTTATTGATTTCAGAGAGGAAAGGTGAGGAAGAGAGAGGTAGAAAAAATCAATGATGAGAGAGAATCATTGATTGGTTGCCTCCTGCATGCCCCTCCAACCCCCAATGGGGATTGAGCCCACAACCCAGGCATGTGCCTGCCCTGACCAGGAATCGAACCACAACCTCCTGGTTCATATGCCGATGCTCAACCTCTGAGCCAAACCAGAAGGTCTGGAAAATTAGCCTTTTAATTAGTAGATTGAGTAAAGATGGATCACCCTCACGAATGCTGGTGAACATTATAAAATCCATCAAGGGCCTGATGAGATAAAAAGGCAGGGCGGGCCTTGGCCAGGTAGTTCAGGTGGCGAACGCCTCATTCCAATACGCTAAGGTTACAGGTGTGATCCCCAGGCAGGGCACATACAAGGATCAACCAGTGAATTCATAAACAAATAGGACAACAAACTCATGTTTCTCTTTAAAATCAATAGGTGCATTTTTTTAAGGCAGAGAAAGAGTGAATTTACTTTCTACTTGAGCTGGGACATCCATCTTTCCTGGCCCTCTGTCACTGGTGCCTCTGGTTCTGTCTTTCTCAGGCCTCCAGGTTTGGACTAGAACTGCATCACTGGCTTTCTTGGGTCTCCAGCTTACAGACAGCAGATGGTGGGACTTCTCAGCCTCCAGATCACATGAGCCGGTCCCTCATGATAAATCACATTATATATATATTCCTAGTAACCACGCAACTTTTTTCCCTTCGGGTCATTTCCCTCCTGGGGGGATAGTCTCAGTGAAGGCAGGGAAAATAGCCTCAACTTGATTTTGTCTTCCATTCTTTTCAGCCACCTTATGACCATTTCTCTAAACTCTTTCTCTGGCAGGTTTATTCCTGCTTCTATTTTGTTTACTTCCTTTCTGGTGAGACCTGCCTTTCTTTCATATGTGGGCTGTTTCTTCGTCTGCCCACGGTCTTTCTTCTCCGGGTGTCCGATTATGTAGTTGTCTCTCCTACGTTGATTTAAAGGCACAAACTTATACAGACAATTAATTGCAAAGCTGGAATACAAGAAATCCGGTAGCTCCAGTTCTGTGTAACTGAATGAATTTCCAAAATAGCCTCAACTTGAAATGTCACAAGCATTTCCAGTTGCGAGCCTCCTGAACTTTGAAATGAAATTGTGTTCAAAGTGCTTCCCCAGTACCAGTTGACAAAAATTTCTAGTTTACCTCCTGCCGGCTGCAGATTTCATTATGAATCACGTTGGACAGATGGTTAAGGACACAGCGTGCCCGGTGAGCTGGGTGGCCATTCCTCTCTGCTGGGCTTGCGTTCCTGTGGTTTGTAATGTCTTCCTGGATGAATAATAACCTCACAATCAGGCCAAGATTTTTTCATATTTGTCAATGACCTATAGAGGCTGGGAGCCTGAGATCTCAAATTCAACAGCAGGCCTTTTAAGCCTGGTCCATCAATCAGGCCACATGGAGCCATAGAAAGTACAAGCTGCTGATGCAGAAGGCCTCAAGTACCCGGAGGAACACACCACCTGCCTGGTGTGTGGGGTGGAATTTATTTTCTCTCTTGAAAATGCCCAGTTGCTAGGGCGCTTTAGGTGCTCAACGGCAGGACCATCTCACAGGGAGTATACTTAGATCTGTCCTCCAACCCCCATCGGATGCACCGAATTTCATCAATAATCATTCCTTTAACTTAAACACACCTCCCCCCAGTAACCCAGCATTCCCTCCCAACTTGCTGATTATTTTCCACTTGGTCAGATTCAAAGTCTCTTGGTTATTTTTTTTTAAAATATATTTGTATTGATTTCAGAGAGGAAGATAGAGGGAGAGCTAGAAACATCAATGATGAGAGAGAATCATTGATCGGATGCCTCCTGCACACCCCCTGCTAGGGATTGAGCCTGCAACCTGGACATGTGTCCCGACTAGGAATGGAACCAAGACCATGATGCTCAACCACAATGCTCAACCACTGAGCCACTGGCTGGTAATGTGTCCTGGTTATTTTTAATCCCTTCTTCTCTTCTTCCTCCCCTTCTCCATTCAATTAATCATGAGGCTTCCTTGATTATTCCTTCAGAGTGCTTCTAGGGAAGGACAATTGAAGTAGCAGGAGTAGTAGTTGTGTGACATTGAGCAAGTGATTCAAACTTTCTCTCAGCCTCAATTTCTTCATCTGTGAAGTGGAACCAACAACATCATATCTCACAGGTTTTTTTGTAAGTATGAAAATTAATACATGGTTTTATTTAAAAAATAAACATGCACATGCACAACACCATTTCCCCAGAGACCTCTTTTGCTGACTAGTATCAACCTAGTGATTTATAAGATTCTTTGCATATATTTAGGAACATACATACAAGTAATGCATGCTTTTATAAATATGAGATCATATTTCATATTTTGAATAAAGAAATTTAACCCAGGTGTATCCTTTCCTTTTTGTTTCCTCCTCCACAACCCTAATTTAGGTCTACTAGTATATTCACTTCAGCAACAGCTTCTCTTTGTTTAAAAATTGATTTTTTAAAATTTTTTATTTTTTTGAGAGAGAGAGAAAGAGAGAGATTTATTGTTCCACTTATTCATGCATTCATTGGTTGATTCTTGTATGTGCCCTGACCGGGGATCAAACCTGCAACTCTGGTGCATGGGGAGAATGTTCCAACCAACTGAGCCACTGGCCAGGGCTACAACAGCTTCTTAACTGTCCTTTCTGTTACTCTTCCCCCTCTCCCTGCTCCTCCCTCACTTTCCCTCTCTCCTTAACACCCTCCTCCTAGCTGCTGCTGCTGCTCCTGCTGAATTTACTTTTTTCCAAAACACTCTTCAGACAATGACATTCTCCTGCTCAAAAACCTTCCGGGGCTCCCTTTGCCTTTGAGTACTGAGTCCCAACTCATCAGTCTTGCAATGAAGTCTCTCCTGAACTGACCCAAACTCAGACCAATTCAACAAGCATTTCCCGAGTGCCCACTGTGTGCCAGCCTCAGGGGTGGCTCAGGAATGGGGATTTGGCAATGAGGAAGACTTAGCCTCCTCTACCATCTAGTGGGGGAGACAGGTGAACAGACATCTTCTATAATGCATAGTAAACAGCAGGACAAAAATAACCCCAGGGAGCTCTGGCATCATGAGAAAACATCCACTTTCCTGGTCATGTCCTCCTCTCCTCTCATCCAAATCCTCCCTATTGTGTGTCCTGCACATATCATGGCAACTCTACCTTTACCCCGAGGTAAAAAAGCACCCACTGCCCAATATCGCATTCCTTTGTTGGGCCATTGCCAAGATTATATAATCTTCAAGGGCATCAACAGTAGAATGGATAAATCAACCGATATATTCACCCAGTAGAACACTGCCCAGCAATGAGAATGAAAGGCCTACAATGACATGCAAGAACATGGATGAATCTTAAAGACATACTGTTGAATGAAAGAACCCAGACACAGAAGAGTCCAGAGCATTACAATTCAATATGCATACATTTAAGTACAGGAGAAATTAAGCTATGGCTTTGAAAGTCAGGATACAAAAGTTTCATGCAACACTTGCTCTGCTCTTAGTATGTGTGATGCACTCTATTGTTTGCTGTTTGGGGATTTTTAAAAATATATATATTTTATTGATTTTTCACAGAGAGGAAGGGAGAGGGATAGAGAATTAGAAACATCGATGAGAGGGAAACATCGATCAGCCGCCTCCTGCACACCCAAGGTACATGCCCTTGACCAGAATCAAACCTGGGACCCTTCCGTCTACAGGCCGCCGCTCTATCCACTGAGCCAAACCGGTTTTGGCAGGGGAGTTGTTTTTTAAGTACTGGTCATCACCCACTGAACAGACCCCATAAACAATCAAAACCCACAGTTTGAAAAACACATGCTCCAGAATCTCCATTTGAAAAAGCGAACGAAGTTGCCCTCCCTCCTTCAACCCCACTTTCTCCTTGAGCTACTGCCTCATGGCATGCTTCCCCTGGGCAAAAGAGCTTCTGCCCTCACTGCTACTCCTCCTTCCACCTTCTTTCTTCAAACCCCACTGGATAATCCTGACATATCCTCTGCATTAAATTCACTCTGGCCTCCAACAGCCTCCATGTTGCCAATCCAGATGTCATCTCTCTGCCAGCTGTGACTTTGCTTCTCCCTTGGCATCAGTGAGGATTAATCTTATGTGTCAAATTCGCTGGACCACAGTGCCCAGATGTTTAGCCAAAAATTATCCTAATGTTTCTGTGAGGGTGTTTTTAGATAAGATTTATATTTAAATTGGTGGACTCCGAGTAAAGCAGGTTGCCCTCCATAATGTGGGTGGGCCTCATCTAATCAGCTGAAGGACCAGATAGGAAAAAAAAGGCTGATTTCCCTGAGCAAAAGGGAATTTTGCCAGCAGACTGCCTTTGAACTTCATCTGCAACACTGGCTCTTCCTGGTGTGTCAGCTGACTGCCTTTGAACTCAAACTGAAACTCTTTCCTGAGTCTCCAGCTAACTGGCCTTCCCATCAGATTTTGGACTCTGCAATTGTGTGAGCCAACTCCTTTAGGTAAGTCTCTTTATACACACACACACACACACACACACGCACACATTAGAGGTCTGATGTACGAAATTCATGCAAAGGGCTCGACTCCCTCCGCTGCAGTGGCTGCCTCTGCCTCAGCCCCCAACGCTGCAGCTTTGTCTGGAAGAACTTCTGGTCTAATTAGCATATTACACTTTTATTATTATAGACTCACATCCTATTAGTTCTGTTTATCTAGAAAACCCAGATTAATACATCATCTAACTTTGCATCCCCTGATCTCCAAATTAATTGGCCTCAGAGATTTGTATTTAATAAACATGGTTTACTAAACCAATACTTATAAATTTAATTATTGTCTTTTTATTTTTTTAAAAATATATTTTATTGATTTTTTACAGAGAGAAAGGAAGAGAGACAGAGAGTTAGAAACATCGATGAGAGAGAAACATCAATCAGTTGCTTCCTGCACACTCCCCAATGGGGATGTGGCCGCAACCAAGGCACATGCCCATGACCGGAATCAAACCCGGGACCTTACAGTCCGCAGACGGACGCTCTATCCACTGAGCCAAACCGGTTTCGGCTGTCTTTTTATTTTTTTAAATATATTTTATTGATTTTTTTTTATAGAGAGGAAGGGAGAGGGATAGAGAGCTAGAAACATCAATGAGAGAGAGACACCGATCAGCCGCCTCCTACACACCCCTTAATGGGGATGTGCCCGAAAGCAAGGCACATGCCCCTGACGGGAATAGAACCTGGGACCCTTCAGTCCGCAGACCGAAGCTCTATCCACTGAGCCAAACCGGTTTTGGCTGTCTTTTTATTTTTAACTTATTTTTATTGATTTCAGAGAAGACAGAAGAGGGAGAGATAGAAACATGAATGATGAGAGAGAATCACTGATTGGCTGTCTCCTGCAGGCTCCCTTCTAGGGATAGACAGAGCCTGCAACCCAGCATGTGTCCTAAACCAGGAATTGAACCATAACTTCCTGGTTCATAGGTCAAAACACTCAACCACTGAGCCACAATGGCCAGATTGTTCTATTTATTTATTTTTAATATATTTTTATTTATTTCAGAGAGAAAGCAAGAGAGAGGGAGAGATAGAAACATCTAATAATGAGAGAATCATTGATTGGACGCTCAACCACTGAACCATACCCAGCTGGGCTATTCTATTTAAAGAACTCATTTTCCCAAAGTACCACCTTCCTACTGACTGCTCAGTGGGGAGAACTGCCTCCATCATCAGGTGTTTTTGTGTTTTTTTAAAATATATTTTATTGATTTTTCACAGAGAGGAAGAGAGAGGGATAGAAAGTCAGAAACATCGATGAGAGAGAGACATCGATCAGCCGGCCTCCTGCACGCTCCTTCAGTGGAGATGTGCCCGCAAGCAAGGTACATGCCCCCGACCGGAATCGAACCCGGGACCTTTCAGTCCGCAGGCCGACGCTCTATCCACTGAGCCAAACCGGTCTCAGCCATCATCAGGTTTTTGAGTGCCTAACCTCTGCCCCCACTTGATTCACAAGGTAGCCTTCTGGACTCCCATTTCCTACTTTCTACACGTTGACTTGTTAATTGACTGAATGCCTGTCATTTATTATTACCTTTGGGGTCCTGAGCAAATTATTTACCACTCTCCCTCAGTGTCCTCACCTGTAGAATGGGGACAACAGAAGTACCTATCTCATCAGGTTGTTGTGAAGAACAAATGAAGATGCTTAGAACATCAAACAAATGGTTGCTAAGTCAGTGTTCTTTTATCCCATCAGCCTCTCACGTTGTCTTCTCTTTAAGGGGCTGTATTAGTTAGCTCTTACTGGATAAAAAAATCTTCCCCAAACTCAGAAGCTTGAAACAATTGCTCGTGAGTCTGTGGACCGGCTGGGTGGTTCTGCTGATCTGAGCAGGCTTGGCTAATCTCTGCTGGGCTGATTCATGTCTCTCCAGTCAGCCAGCAAGTCAGCTGGTGGCTCCCAAGTCTAGGAGGGCCTCATTCACATGTCTGGCAGTTGGCTGGCTTTGGGATGATGGGGCCATGATGCTCAGCAGTGAGCCTGGGCTTGTTTGCCCAGCGGCGGCGGTGTGCCAGGAGAAAGAGCGGAAGCATGCGAGCTCTCTCGGGGCCTGGGTGTGGAAGGTGCGCTGTTATTTCTGTGACTCTCTCTTGGTCAAAGCAAGGCTGGATCAGGCCCAAGGATTGGGAAAATAGACCTGTTAGATGGTGGAGCTGCAAAGTCCTATTATAAAGGGTGAGGATACAGGGAGGGATGAGGATGCCAGCTTTGATATCAAACTGTCACGAGAGCATTGGTGCCTGATGTGGAGAGTTCACGTGTCAAGCCCAGCCAGAGTGGCTCAGTGAGTGAGTGTTGACCTATGAACCCAAAGATCACAGTTCCATTCTTGGTCAGGACACATGCCCGGGTTTCGGGCTCCATCCCCAATAGAGGGCACACAAGAAGCAGCCAATCAACGATTCTCTCTCATCATTCATGTTTCTTTCTCTCTCTCTTCCTCTCCCTTTCCCTCGGAAAACAAGAAAAACAATTTTTTTTTTAAAAAAATGAAGAATATACTTGTCAGTTGAGGGAGTGAAAGTATTACCTCCCACCAACTATCTGTGAGAACTTTGGGTGATTTGCTCCATCCACCTCCCCAAACTTCAGTTTCCTTACAAGTCTGTGGTGAGGATCAAACAAGGCAGGGAAGGGGCTGAGCACACACAGAGGGAATATTCATTCTCAGAGCACGAGGCCCATCCCGGGCGTGGCTGAATCCTGCCCCCGCTCCCCAAGGCTGAGAAGGATATGGAAACCAGGCCAAGCCGGAGCATGACTTCAGATGGGGAACCATGAGATGGCAATTACAGAGTAAAGCTTAATTACAGTTCTTTGGGGGAAAAGAAGTGAGGAATGCAACCGGGTGGACAGGAGGGTGGAGGGAGACTAGGGGGGAGGATCAGGGGGGAGGGTAGAGAAAGAAGGAGGCCCAAGAGGGAAAAGCTGAGCCTTTGGAAAGGAGTCTCCCCTCACCCCCTAAAAGAAAAGAAAAAAAAGTTACCGACATTTTTTATGTTTTTTTCATTGTTGCTTAGATTACAAAATTACAGTGTGTTCACTTTATAAAATTTTTAAAATATACATAGCCCGAGGAGATTATGCTAAGTAAAAGAAGTCAGATAGAGAAAGACAACTATAAGATTTCGCTTAAAGGAGAATATAAAAACAAACATAGATACGGAGAACAGGTTAAGTGTTTGCAACAGGCATCCTCTGTCCTTTAGTTTTGTTTTGAAATTTTCTGACTGCATCCTAAAGTGGCATTTCACATGTTCCTCTGTCCCTTGTATTTCCTAGAGACTAGTAGCTTTTAAAAGCCCCCACCCTAAACATGTATTCTGTAGGACTGGTGTGGGTGCTGGGAATCTCTGATTTTCCTCCGATCTCTAGGTGAGTTTGAGACTGTTTGCCTCATGCTTGGGAACTGCCAACCCATCTGACTCTGCGAGTAGCCACAAGTCAGCCTTGGTCACAGCAAGCTGCAGAGACAGGCACTGAGTTTCTACTCTCCAGTGCTGGGCAGTGGGGGTGCTCACTGCAAGAAGAGTCATTAGCTGTGCTTTGTGGGTTAACCAAGACTCACAGTCGGAAGTCTCTGGGAGTCCCAGTGAGCCTGCCTCTTTCTGCTAACCCAGGTTAGGAATATTTCTTTTAAAAAACAAAACAAAAGACATTTGATTTTTTAGAAAGAGAGGAGGAGAGGAGAGAGAGAAACATTCATGTGAGAGCACAACACTGATCTGCTGCCTTCTGAATAACTCCTAACAAGGATCTATTCCACAACCCAGGCACATAACCTTGACCTGGGAATCAAACCTGCAACCTCCCAGTGCATAGGATGATACCCAACCAACTGAGCAATACCGGTCAGGGCTAGGGAAAGCTTCTTACGTGATCAGGACCTGCTCTGGCCTTGAAGGTGTGTTTTGGGGGATGAGCAGTAACAGTCTTGCTGTTATGGCCCCTGAGGACAAGTGTGCTGTCTACAGGGTGGGTGAGTTCACTTGGGCTGGAGGGCCACAAGCTGCTGAGGCAGGTGGGCCTGGGACACAGTCTGTGCTCTTTCTTGTCTGTTGTTATCCCTCCCCCCACTTCCCAGCACCAACTGTTCCCTTAACTGCTGAGACCTCCCACTGGTAACAGCCAGCACCTCGTGCCATGCATAGCTTTCTAACATCCTTATCAGATCACTCTACGGCCCTGTTCTAGTCCATCCGTGACTCCCATCACACTTAAGAACCACACTCCTGACCTGGCTGGTTTGGCTCAATGGATAGAGCCAAACTATCAGACTGCAGACTGACGGATCATGGGTTCAATTCCAGCCAAGGGCACATGCCCAGGTTGCAGGCTCAATCCCCAGTAGGCGGCATGCAGGAGGCAACCAATCAATGATTCTTATCATTGATGTTTCTCTCTCTTCCCTCTCTGAAATCAATAAAAATATACTTAAAAAAAATAAGAAAAAAAAAGAACCACACTCCTCACCATGGTTGCCAAAGCTCATATAGTCTGGCCCATACCCACTTCTCCCATCCCATCTTCATTCTCTTCTCTTTCCTCCCCAGCCACCCTGGCCTTTCTGCTGGCCCTGAAACAAGTGCCGCATTCCTCTCTCAGGGTCTCTGCATTTGCCACACTGTCCTCCAGGAATACTCTTCCTCCAGCTCCTGCATGACCGTGATTCACATCTCTACTGAAAATCCACCTCAAAGGTGACCACTTTGTGTAACGTAGCATCCTCTCATCGCTCTATCCTCTTATCCTATTTCTTTTTTTTTTTAAACATATTTTATTGATTTTTTACAGAGAGGAAGGGAGAGGGATAGAAAGTCAGAAACATCAATGAGATAAAGACATCGATCAGTTGCCTCCTGCACGCTCACAACTGGAGATGTGCCCATAAGCAAGGTACATGCCCCCGACCGGCATCGAACCTGGGACCTTTCAGTCCGCAGGCTGACGCTCTATCCACTGAGCCAAACCAGTCTCGGCTTATCCTATTTCTTGATAGCAATTATCATTATTTGAAAGTTGACTTATCTCTTTTGTTTAATGCCTTGAGAGGAAAGCTTCAATCATCTCAGTCACCAAACTGCAGGAGTCACACAGAAGCTGCACCCCAGGGTCCTTTTGGGAGGCAGGAGGTCTTACAGGACCAGGTACCCCACATGGGAATGTACTTCAAGGAAACAGTGAGGTCCAGGGCTTCCCACTGGACAACTGGATTTCAAGTAAAACACTGGCTTTTATAGAAAATTAGTTTATTGATCAGTAAGGGACCTCACTGAGGACAGGGAGGGAGTATAAAAGCAGATGAGCCCTGGGAGGAAGGGGTTGGCGCTAGACACACACTTTCTGAGAGGTTAACACCTGGTGGTATGCGGGCAGGCAAACCAGCCATCTCAGACGGTGAATTTATTTGAGGAAAGGGGATGGTGGATGGGATACCCAAAGGGAAGGGCTAAACAACACTAAACCAAGGGGACACTGGGTAGATGGTGGCAGCACCAGGCGCTGGAGTTTCATCCCTATATGCAGTCAGTGGGTCTGGGGGCTGAGTTGATGGGCTTAGAACATGCGGAAGTGCAGTCAGGTGTTTTCAGGCCAGTGTTAACCCTTTAGATGGTGTCCAGCAAGTTTTCCTGGTCTTGATCCTCCCATGGCAGGAAGCGTGGACAAGTCTTCCTGGTCATTGTTCTCTTGTGGCGGGAAGCTTACAAACGGCAGTTAAGGATTTTATTGTCCTATAGTCCTAACACTTTCCAGGAAGCAGGACTTCCTAAGTCTCCCTGTTCCACCCTGAGATCCCAGACCAAAGGCTCCTCCGGGCATCACAGACGGTTTCTTTCAGTTTCAGGAAGCCTCCCGGTTTGTGTTGGTGGCCGCTGGCAAGGACTCAGGGTGGGACCCCATCTGGTAGACAGGGTGGGCCCCTGCTAAGACCACTCTGCATTCCCCTCTTTGCTCCTGGATCCTCCTGGGCTCACAGAGGGCAGACTTCTCTTTCTTCTGCCCCAGAAGGGACTCTAGAGGGTTGAGCAGAAGACCTTCAGGTTTTCTGCAGGGCCCGCTTCAGCCCTGGGATGCTCAGAGCAGCCCCCCGCTGGAAACCTCCATTTCTGAGGCTCCTTACCCTTGTCTGTTTAGTCTGGAAGAGGGCTCCTGGCTGAGAAAGGCAGACAGAATGGCTCCGGTTGTCATCACCAGTGGTGGGCAGTGGGGGTCCCTGAAGGAGAAGGCATTAGCTGTCTTAGGCCATTAAGCATTTGTCCTCTCCACAGAGTGCCTCAGCCAGCAAGCTTCTGTGGGGTCAGCCTCTAGCCACCTTGCTCTAGTCGTCGAATTTTGGGGCTGGAGCAACAAAGTCTTCATCCAACTCTTCCACAGGCCGACATTGCTTGAGCGCTCGTCTGGAGACTGGCTTCTCTGCCTCCACCTTTGCTGGGGTCAGCCTCTCGCTATCATGCTCCAATCGTGGAATTTTGGGCTTGGAGCAACCGAGGTCTTTGTTTGACCATTCCACAGGGCGACATCGCTTGAGCGCTCGTCTGGGGACTGGCTTCTCTGCCTCCACCTTTGCTGGGGTGGCCAAAGGAGCATCCCCATAGGACCGGTAGCCACCGACCAGGCAGTATGTCTCCCCATGCCAGCCCACTCGGGTTTCGCCCCACCTTTGGTAGAGGACATGGTAGTGTCCAGGTGTAGGAGGGGAGGTGGGAGCCATTGCTGCTGGAAAAAAATCAGAACTGGTCAGTTACTTGTGCAGCCAGGTTTGATTCTGGTCAAGGGCACGTATCTCAGTTGCAGGTTCCTCCCCTGGTCGAGGCTTGTGCAGGAGGCAACCAATTGATCTCTCTCTTTTCTCTCCTTTCTCTCTTTCTCTCTCTCTCATTGATGTTTCTCTGTCTTTCCCTTTTCCTCTCTCTTCCATTCTCCCTGAAAATCAATGGAGAAATATCCTCAGGTAAGGATTGACAAACAAAAATTAATTAATCAATCAATTAATTAAAAAAGAAAAGAAAATATATGTCCATATAAAATGTGCATATCAAAGTTTATAGCTGCACTACTCACAATAGCCCATAAGTAGGAGAAAAATACAAATGTTCAGCTGATGAATGGATAAACAAAATGTGGTATATCCATATAATGAAATATTGTTCAGCTACAAAAAAGGAATGAAAATTTTACATGGAAGTCAGATTACAGTGTCCACAAATAAAGTTTCATTGGACAGCTGTGCACCCAAGGGTCGAGGTTCAATTCCCAGTCAAGGGCATATATCTGGGTTGAAGGTGTGATCCCCTGCAGGACTAATATAAATCAAGGGAAGAGAGAGAGGAAGTGTTTAGCCAGTGGTTCTCAAGGAGTTTGTACAAGAATGTCCATAGCAGCTTTATAAATTCCACAAACTGAAGAAAAAAAAATGGCAGCAGAATAGACAGATGTATCCCGAGCCTTGTCCCTGAGCAGACAGAAAGAACAGCTGAGGGTAGCATGGGGAGTGTTAGTTGGCAAGTTAAGGGACAGCTATACTCCAGGAGAAGGTCGGGGACAGCTAGATGGGGCTTTCTTGACCAGGCAGTCCCCACAGCTGCTGGGTTTTCTCCTGGAGCCACCAGCTCAGATGCAGAGACCGCACCATCTTGAAGGGGAAAGTGGATGTTATTGGAAGCCTGAAAATCTACAGCTGTGGCACCCACCGAACAGCTGCAAATCCCAGAACACTGGTCCACAATTGATGCAAACACTCTGATTCTGAGAACCTCTACACTCAACACGAAAAGGTCAGATTTTGCCTGAGATAAGGAGAGAGACAACTATATAACCAGACACCTGGAGAAGAGAAACCGTGGGGAGACAAAGAAACAGCCCACATATGAAAGAAAAGCAGGCATCATCAGAAAAGGAAGTAAATGAAATGGAGGCAGCAACCTGCCAGAGAAAGAATTCAGATAAATGGTCATAGGGTGGCTGAAAAGAATGATAGACAAATTCGACAATATGAGTAAGAACCAAGAAGAAATGAAAAATGACATTGCTGCTGTAAAGAACTCAAAAGAAAGCATCAAGAGTAGACTAGCCAAAACCAGTTTGGCTCAGTGGATAGAGCGTCGGTCTGCGGACTGAAAGGCCCCAGGTTTGAGTACAGTCAAGGGCATGTACCTTGGTTGCGGGCACATCACCAGTAGGGGGTGTGCAGGAGGCAGCTGATTGATGTTTCTCTCTCATCAATGTTTCTAACTCTCTATCCTTCTCCCTTCCTCTCTGTAAAAGATCAATAAAATATATATTTTTTAAAAAAGAGTACATAGGATCATACCTTAACATAATAAAAGCCATATATGATAAACCCATAGCTAACATCATACTCAATGGGCAAAAACTAAAACCATTTCCCCTAAGAACAGGAACAAGACAGGGATGCCCACTCTCACTACTCCTGTTCAACATAGTACTGGAAGGTTTAATCACCAACATCTACAGGCAACTTATACAACTTAATAAAAGGAAGATAAATGATCCAATAAAAAAAATGGGCAACAGACCTAAATAGAATCTTTTCGAAAGAAGACAGAAAGAAGGCCATGAGACATATGAAAACATGCTCAAAGTCACTAATTATCTGAAAGATGCAAATCAAAATGAAATGCAATACCATCTCACCACCTGTCAAAATGGCTATCAAATCAACAAAGGACAAGTGTTGGTGAGGATGGCAGGGGTTGGGGCAGGGGAGGAGGGAAAGGAACCTTTGTACACTGCTGGTGGGAATGCAAACTGGTGCAGCCACTGTGGAGAACAGTATGGAGTTTCCTCAAAAAACTAAAAATGGAACTCCCATTTGACCCAGTAATCCCACTCCTAGGAATATATTCTAAGAAACTAGAAACACCTATCAGAAAGGATATATACACCCCTATGTTCATAGCAGCACATTTTACAATAGCTAAGATTTGGAAACAGCCTAGGTGTCCGTCAGTAGGTGACTGGATCAGAAAACTATGGTACATTGACAATGGAATACTATGCTGCCTTAAAAAAGAATGAATTCTTACCATTTGCAGCAACCTGGATGGAGAGAATTATGCTAAGTGAAATAAGCCAGTCAATGAAAGAAAAATACCACATGATTTCACTCATTTATGGATAATAAAGAACATTATAAACTGATGAACAAAAAAATAGATATAGAGGCAGTAAAGCATCAAACAGACTGTCAAGTTACAGTGGGAAAGTTAGGGAGAGGTGGGGGAGATAAGAGATCAACCAAAGGACTTGTATGCATGCAAGACACTGGGGGATGAGGGCATGCATGGGAGTGGGATAGAGGAAGGCAATAGGAAGATATGTACACATGAATACATTAATAAAAAAAATGGAAAAAATAAAAATAAAAAAAAATCAAGGGAAAAATTGTCCTGAGGTGAGAATTAACAACAATAACACTATGCTAAGTAAAGGAAGTCAGAGAAAAATATAGCATATTGTGTGATTCCACTGTTACAAAACATCCAGAATAAGCACATCTATAGGGACAGAAAGTAGAGGAGTCATTGCCTAGGGCTGAGGAGCTAAGAATACTGGGGAGAGGGATGACAGCCATAAATAAAGGGAATGGGGTTTCTTTGGGGCATGGATGAAAATGTTCTAAAATTGTGGTGGTGATTACACGACTCTGTGAGTATACTAAAACTTGCTGAAGTAAACACTTTAAATGGGCGAATTGGGTAATACGTGAATTATATGAAAAAAAAGGTGTTAAATATTTGGCAATGATACTTCTAATAAAGGGTTAATATCCAAAATATATAAGAATCTCATAGAACCTAACAAAAGGAAGATAAAGAATCCAATTAAAAAATGGGTAAAGGACCTAAAGAGTCACTTCTCCAAAGAAGACATACAGATGGCCAAGAGTCATATGAAAAAAAGCTCAAAGCCACTGATCCTCAGAGAGATGAAACTAAAACGACAATGAAATATCAACTCACACCTGTGAGAATGGCGACCATCAACAAATGACAAGTGCTGGAGAGGATGTGAAGAAAATGGAACCCTCTTGCACTGCTGGCGAGAATGCAGAATGGTGCCGCTATCGTGGAAAACAGTATTGAGTTTCCTCAAAAAATTAAATATGGAATTGCCCTTTGACCCAGTGATCCCACTTCTAGGAATATATCCTAAGAAACCCGAAACATCAATCAGAAAGAATGTATGCACCCTTATATTCATCGCAGCACGGTTTACAAGAGCTAACGTTTGGAAACAGCTCCAAGTGCCCATCAGAAGATGAGTGGATAATACTATGCAGCAGTAAGAAAGAAGACGACTCTAACCAGTTGAAGCAGCATGGAGGGACCTGGAGAGTATCGTGCTAAGTGCAATAAAGTCAGCCAGAGAAAGACAAGTATCAGATGATCTCCCTCATATGTGGAATCCAAGTAACAAAATAAACTGACAAACCTGGGGATCCAGAGATGCGCGGAAGCAAGGGACAGAATGCAGAATCTCAGAGGGAAGGCCAGAGAGGGAGGATGGGAAGTAATCAACCAAGAACATTGTATGTATAGATATATGGCCCAGGGCCATAGGCAATGTAGCAGTGAGGGAAGGGATCAATAGGGGAGGGGCGGTGGGGGGGGAAAGACATAAGTAATACTTTCAACAATAAAGAATTATTTAAAAAAAAAAACACACAGAGAAGAAAGTTTTTAACCCCCCCCACCCCCACAAAAGAAAGACAAGTATCACAGAATCTCACTCATATGTGGAATCTAATGAACAAAATAAACTGATGAACAAAATAGAAAAACAGAAGCACAGATCAGAGGAAGGCCGGGGTGGGTGGGAAGAGATTAACCAACGAATTTATATGCATATATGCATAACCCATGGACACAGATAATAGGATGGTGAAGGGTGGGGAGAGGCCTGAGGGCAGGCTAAGGGGATCAATGGGGGAAAAAGGAACTTATGTAATACTTTCAACAATAAAGCTTTTTTAAAGATAAAAAGAAACAATAGGAGGTGTACTGTTGGCATGATGACATAGCACAGTAGTTTAGCTTTTCACAAAGCACCTTTCCTCTTGCTGCTTCACAAACAGCCAGGCGTTGTTAACTCCTAACTGCGAGAAAGCCAACCTTCAGAGAATAGACTGACTTGCTCTGGGACACTGGTAACCCATGGTGAGGTGTGTGTGAAATCTAGATCTTTGGACTCCCTCTGCAGTACTCACCATAGCACAGACCTTCCCAGCACTACAACAGGAGATGGAGCACTCATTCCTCACAGCCTCAGGGAGAGGAGAGACAGGAGACTCCTCCCCAGACCTGTCCCTCCCTGCCGCCCCACCGCCAGTCCTGAATCCATTCCCAATCCGGCTCCTCCTCCCAGCTCCTCCCAGTCCTCCCTCCTTTCCTTCCCTGGACCACAGAGCAAGGCTTCCCCACACAATCCCTCACTCTTAGTGCTGGGAAGCGGGGAGAGGTGGGGAGAAGGACTGGGAGGTTTCTCTAGAAATTTGGCCCATATGACATACCAGGAGAGGGCTCAGGAAGAGTGAGGAACCAGTCTAAAGTCATACAACTAACATCTGACCTTTGATTTCCTTAATGTTTGAGAACGAAAAGGGGGTTTGGGGCTGGGGCGCAGTGTAAAGTGAACAAAGCTCCATATCATTCCTATTTCTTCTCCCCACAACAACCCAATCCACAGCCTCCCTGCACTGTCAGATTTCCAAAAACACCAACCACTTCAATGCGCCTGGAGTGGAGGATGCTCTTTAAAAATAGTTAATTGTAGCCCTAACTGGGTTGGCTCAGTAGATAGGGCGTCGGCCTGAGGACTAAAGGGTCCCAAGATTCAATTCCAGTCAAGGACATGTACCTTGGTTTCGGACACATCCCCAGTAGGGGGTGTGCAGGAGGCAGCTGATTGATGTTTTTTATCAATGTTTCTAACTTTCTATCCCTCTCCCTTCCTCTCTGCAAAAAATCAATAAAATATGTATTAGGAAAAATAATAGTTAATTGTAGCCCAATGGTTGAGTGTCGACCCATGAACCAGGAGGTCACGGTTCAATTCCCAGTCAAGGCACATGCACAGGTTGCAAGCTCAATCCCCAGTATGAGGCGTGCAGGAGGCAGCCGATCAATGATTCTCTCTCATCATTGATGTTTCTCTCTTACTCCCTTACTCTCTGAAATCAATTTTTAAAAAATATATTTAAAAATAGTTAATTGTAGCCCTTCCCAGTTTAGCTCAGTGGATAGAGCATCAGCCTGTGGACTGAAGGGTCCCGGGTTTGACTCTCATCAGGGGCATGTATCTGGGTTGCCGGCTTGATCCCTGGCCCTGGTGGGGCACATGGGGGAGGCAACCAATCTATGTGTCTCTCTCACATTGATATTGTTCTTTCTGTCTCTCCCCCTACCTTCCATGCTCTCTAAATATCAATGGAAAATACCTTCAGGTGAGGGTTAACAAAACAAAACCAAAAAAGTTAAATAAATAAATAATTGTAGACAAATCAGAAAACACAGATATAGGAAATAAGGGCCACTCCGTCTCATTCTCTAGATATGAACATGGAGGTGGCCATGGGTGTATTTTGGGGTTGCTCTGGAGCCAGCCACCCGGGTTCAAATCCCAGCTTTATCACTTACCACCTGCGACTTGGACAGCTCATTTCACCTCTCTGACCTCCGTGTCTTCACCTGTGAAATGAGAATTATAATAGCACCTACTGATAGAACTGTGTGAGAATTAAGCGAGGCTGTAAAGCACTAACAACAGTGCATGGCACACATGAAGCACTCAGTACATTTCCCCAGTGTTCTTTATTCATATATATTTTTCCTTAAAAAGATGCGATCATTCTGTAAACACTATTTTATAACACGGATCTCATGTTAACTGAATTATAAACATCTTCCCATAGCATTAGAAATCCTCCTGTAGGACATTTTTCTTACCACACAGATATAGTATTCCATTCCTGCAGGGGTATTTCAGTGTGACTTTTTTCCCCCCACACCACCAAACACTTCCTCTTTGTCTTTGATTACTACAGGACAAATTGCTAGGGAATCGCTGAGTCAAAGTGTGCAGGTGCTAAAGGCTTTTGGCACATACCAGCCAAACTGCCCTTCAAAAAAGTTTAGAACTAATTTCACTTGCACCAGCTATGAAGAGAAAGCCTCATTCTCACCAGTGTCTTGTCCTCTCTCTTAGAAACATCATTTCCAATTCACCCCAGGTGAAGTGTTGTTTTCTGTCTTTCTCTGATTTGTAGTTCAAGCTCTTCCTTAATGGAACCCAGCTTGAGCATCTGCTCAATCCCATGATCCCCCACAGTGGTACTGGACTGATAATTAACCTCCCAAAACTAAGGCTCAGTAAGAATCCTCAAATAAAATCAGGATTTCTCTTTTTTTAAAAATCCTCTCCCAAGGATATTTTACTACTTTGAGGGAGAGGAAATGGGAGGAGGGAGAGAGAGAATCACTAATGTGGGAGAGAAATATTGATCACTTGCCTCCCACACCAGCCCCAACTGGGGCTCAACCTACAATCTAGGGATGTGCCCTGACTGGAAATCGAACCTGCAACTTTTTGGAGTATGAGATGGCGCTCCAATGAACTAAGCCACCGGGCCAGGGCCAGGATTTCTAAAATGAGATAACATAGGTAAAAACCCCACCACGCTTAGGCCAACTCCTCATTATTTGAAATATGGTTGTAGGGATGTCAGGAACAGGGATGGCATCTCAGGAAAGCTCTACAGGCAACTACGGTGCACATGGGGAAACTGAGGCCTGGAAGAGGAAGTCTCCCTAATAAGAAACATCTAATAGAAAAATGGGTGCAGAACATGAATAGGTAATTTAGAGAGGAAACCTAGCTGTATATTATATTCAAAGAGATGTTCAAATGCATTGGTTATAAGAGAAATGCGAGCCAAAACAAAGAGGAGATACCAATTCACAGACTGGCAAAATCAGCAAGTTGGACAATACCAAGTGTTGGTAGGGGAAATGGGGCTCTCAGGCACCACTGGTGAGTGTAGACTAACATCCTGAGACCCAGCGATTCCACTCCTGGGCAAATGTCCAGGGACCTTCCCACACAGCCAGCGCTGTTCACTGCTGCTGCTGTCTGTGGTAGCTGGGAATAGGAGATAAACTGGATGCCTCTCACTGGGAGAATAAATATGTAAAATATGGTAAAAGCACATTATGGAATAATTATGCAGCAGTTCAAAACAATGAAATAGACCAAGGTCAACAAACCAAGGCCTGTAGGCCAAATTTGACTTGCTGCTTGCTTTTGTTTAGTTTGGCTCTTGAGCTGAGAATGACTACATTTAAAAATACATATATATTTTATTTTTATTGATTTCAGAGAACAGTGGAGAGGGAGAGAGATAGAAACATCAGTGATGAGAGTCATTGATCGGCTGCCTACTACATGCCACGCCGGAGAGCGAGCCCACAACCCAGGCATGTACCCCAAACGAGGAATCAAACCGTGACCTCCTGATTCATAGATTGACGCTCAACTACTGAGCCACACCAGCTGGGTGATTTTTATATTTTTAAATGGTTGAGGGGAAATCAAAAGAGTATTTTGTGACACATGAAAATTACGTGAAATTCCAATCTCAGCATCACAAAGTTTTATTAGAACACAGCCAGGCCCATTCGTTTGTGTATTATCTCTGGTTACTTTTGTGCTCTGTTACCAGTGGAAGTAAGATCCTTGGTCTACCCTGGGAATAAGCATTTCTGGAGGCCCTCAGGGGAGAATCAGACATGGTAGAAAGATTTATCTATGTGGAATTACAACCCTGAGTTTCCGAAGTCCCATTTCCTTTCATCCAGTCATAGAAGTATAGCTGGGGTTTCAGTAACGCTGGAACGAAAGCTAGTGTCCCGCGTTTCCTTTCCATTTAGAGTCAGGTTCAGGTCAGCATCAGGCCAGTTGTAGTCCATTAGTCCATCGTGTGTGTGGTCCACATAGCTGTGGGCCAGGTAGAGGAAAGCCAGGAAGCCAAGTATGAGCCAGAAGTCAAGCGTGCCAAGAGGAACCAAGAGAGCCAAGAGCATAAGAGAGCAAGTTTTGCCCGGCCAGTGCAGTTCAGAGGTTAAGTGATGACCTCTGATCCAGGAGGTCACGGTTCGATTCCCAGTCAGGGCATATTCCTAGGTTCCGGGCTCCATCCCCACAAAAGTGTGTGCAGGAGGCAGCCAACTGATGTTTCTCTCTCATCAATGTTTCTATCTCTCCCTCTCCCTTCCTTTCTAAGATCAATAAAAATATGTGTGTGTGTGTGTGTGTTTTAAGAGAGCAAGTTTCTTTGGTTAGAGAATTAAATATCTCAATTCTTCTCAGGTTGCAGTTGGCTATGTCCATTCTGGCCAACCACCTCTGTCCTCAGGTGTGACTGACAGAAAGCACCTCCCCTAGTCATCCCAACTTTACGTCTATCTTCCCTTTGTCCAGTCCCCTTGTTTTGCAAGAAACATGCCTATAATGTCTGGCATTTCCTTTACTCCTTTCCTACTATTAATAATTAGCTAATTACAACAGTATTATTACAACATCAGAGTTGGGTTGTTGCAACAGCAACCATATTCCTATAAACCTAAAATATTTTCTACCTAGCTCTTTACAGTGAAACTTTGCTGTCTCCTAAACTACACAAAGAAATTTGGATAGATCTACACCAGTGGTTCTCAACCTTCCTAAGGCTGCGACCCTTGCATACAGTTCCTCATGTGGTGGTGACCCCCAACCATGAAATTTTGCTACTGTTATGCATCGTGATGTAAATATCTGCATTTTCTCTTGGGCGACCCCTGTGAAAGGGTCGTTCGACCCCCCAAAGGGGTCGTGACCCACAGGTGGAGAACCGCTGATCTACACCATATACAGCTAAATGAAAAAGTATCAGTTATCTGTTGCTGGGTAACAAATTACCCCAAAACTTAATGACTTAAAATAAAGATAAACATTCATTATCTCACAGACTTCCTGTGGGTCAGGAATTTGGGAATGGCTTGACTGAGTGGTTCTGGTTTGGGATCTGTCATGAGGTTACAGTGAAGATGTCACTGGAGCTGCTGTCATCTGAAGGTTTGACTGGGGCAGGAGAATCATTCAAGATGGTTCACTTACGCACTGGCAAGTTGGTGCTAACTGTTGGCAGGAGACTCTCCTCTGTTGTTCTTGAACTTCTCCATAGGGCGGCTTCGGTGTCCTCACAACAAACCAGCTGACTTCCCCTAGAGTGGGTGAACCAAGAGAGAGGAAAGGGGAGTTTGAAACGTCTTTTATCACCTAGCCATGGAAATTGCACTCTGTTATCCCAGAAATGTCTTATTTGTTGAGTAGGGTCAGCTCTGTTCAAGGTGAGAAGGGACTGCTCAAAGATGTGAATACCAGGAGGCCCGCTGGGGGCTATGGTGGAAGTTGGTTTCCACAGTAAGAGACAGAAAGCGATACAGAGTAGGACACCCTTTAATTAAAAAAATGAAGTCACAGTCACACAAAACAGCACCACATATTTGACAAAGCTACACACAAATTCAAAGGTATTTATTAAAAAGAGTAGGGGAGTAAAGTAATGGGAGCGGAGGGCAAGGATACAAAGAAATAAACGAGTGAGTGAATTAATAAAAACCAGAGAGGAACCTTGCCTAAACCAACTATGAGTGTGGGTTGCGAAATGAGGTGATTATTCAGTTCTCTGCACTCAAGTTCCTCCCCTCCCACCCAAAAAAAGAGGGAGAAAGATTGAGAAAATAGGTTCTTTATCCAAGATCACAAGGCCTCAGCCTTCCTCATCAAGTCATGTTTTCTTTGCCTAATATAGCCTCATTCAAAATGTTGTTGACCTGCAGGGTCTTCAGAGAGCTCTGGTTCCGGACTAAGGAGAAAAGGATTTTGCCTGCAGGATAAGATGTGGGAACCAGCAGAACCAGCCTGGGAAGAAAAGGCTTAGTTATTATGCAGACTCAGGTACTGGTGGATTGCTCACCCTCCTGCCAGCGTTCTCCCTTCGCTGGAGATAAAGGGCTCATAGAGAGCAGGGCCCTGTGAACACCCCCAGGCCCAGTCTAATCAGAGTGGGAGAATCAAAATATAGCCTGTGGCTCTAGGTCTTGTGACTTCTTTCATTTTAATCTTCATAAAGTCTGCCAAGTAAGATCTGTTATTTCAAGATACTCAGAGAAGCAAATTAAAAAAAAAAATTGTTTTCAATTATTTTTACCTCCCTGTGAATTCATTCATTCATTCATTCATTAAGACTTACTTAATACCCACAATGTGCCAATAATGGTGATACAGCAACAAACAAAGCAGGCCAAGCCCCTGCCCCCGTGAGCAAGGGGTGGGAGCAGTAGGAACAGATGGACAGTAAAGGAACACTAAATAAAATATAAAAACTAAAATAGGATAAAGAGATAAAAAGTCAGGGTGATATTAGGGAATAACTTGTATTTGAACTGAGACCTGCAAGATGAGACTCAGCCAGCCCCTAGAAGAGTAATGTTTTGGCGTGTTTTAAATGCCCTGGGGTTGGGATAAACCTGGTGTGTAAGATTATATAGAGACAGGCCCCAGATCAAATAGAACTTGGTAGCTATTTATGAAGAGTTTGGAATTTATCAGATTGAACTGATTCCATAATTATTAGCTCTATGACCTCAGGCAAGTTATTTTACTCCTCAGAGTCTCCGTTTAGCTCTCTCTCAAGTGGAGTTAATAATCTATTCATTGCGGTAGGCAGCCTCTATAATGCTTCCCAGTAACTGTGCCCTGGTATTCACACCCTGTGAGCGAGGATTGAGTCACTTCTCCCAATGCAATAAATTGCAGAAGTGATGGTGTAATCATTTCCTATTCCTGCTGTAACAAATCACCACACACTTGATGGCTTAAAACAGCACAAATCTATAATCTTGCAGTTCTGGAGGTCAGACATGTATATGGGTCTCACTAGGCCAAAATCAAGGTGAGGATAGGGCTGTGTCCCTTCTGGAGACTGCGGGGGACAATGTTTCCTTGTCTTTTATAAACTGTAGAGGCACCAGGACCGGTTTGGCTCAGTGGATAGAGTCGGCTTGTGGACTGAAAGGTCCCAGGTTCAATTCCAGCTGGGGCATGTACTTTGCTTGTGGGCACATCTCCACAAGCAGGAGACAGCTGATCGATGTCTCTCTCTCATCGATGTTTCTGACTTTCTATCTCTCTCCCTTCCTCTCTGTAAAAAATCAATAAAATATATTAAAAAAAAATTGTAGAGGCCGCCTGCATTCCTCAGCTCTGGTCCCTTTCCACTGGCATCTCATCTTTCTTTTGTCACTAACTATTCTGCCTCCTCCTTCTTTCCCTTAGGGCAGTGTCGGCAAACTCATTAGTCAACAGAGCCAAATATCAACCGGACAACGATTGAAATTTCTTTTGAGAGCCAAATTTTCTAAACTTAAACTTCTTCTAATACCACTTCTTCAAAATAGACTCGTCCAGGCCGTGGTATTTTGTGGAAGAGCCACCCTCAAGGGGCCAAAGAGCCGCATGTGGCTCGAGAGCCGCAGTTTGCCAACCACTGCCTTAGGGACTCTTGTGATTACATTGGGCCCATGTGGACAATCTAAGACATTCCATCATCTCAAAATCCTTCATTTAATCACATCTCCAAGGTTCCTTTGCCATGTAAGATATCATACAGGCTCTCCGGATAAGGACATGAAAAATAAAAATAAAAAATAGCGATTAGGACGTGAACATCTTTGAGGAGCCATCATTATTCTATCTACCATAGATGGTAGATTGCCATAGGTCAATGCTCAACTACTGTATTTTGTGATTAGGTGAGAAAGATTGTAGTCATTGTCTTGAGTGCTTTTGTTTTCTCTCTCTAACGTTGGAGGAGCCAGCTGCCCAGAGGCAGCCTTGTGGCTAAGAACTGAGGCTCCTGGCCGAGAGATAGCGAGAACCTGAGGTCTACTAACAACCGGATTTATGAGCTTGGAAGTGGGTCTGTAGGCCCAGTCCAGCTCTGAGGTGACCACAGCTCAGGCCAACAGCTGGGCTTCAGTCTCAAGGGGAACCTGAGCTTGAAATTGAGCTAAGCATCTCCTAGATTCATGAGCCTCATAAACCATATGAGAGAACAGTTTATAGTTTAAGCTGCTAAGTTTTGAGGTAATTTGTCATGCAGCAATAAAACACTTTCATTCATTCACCAAATATGTATTAAGTGACTATGCTATGTGCCAAATTGTTGAGGTATTGGGAATACAGCAGTGAATAAAACAGAAAAATCTCTACTTGGATGGAGTTTACAAACAACCGGGGGAGACAGGCAGCAAACACAGGAGGTCAGTAAATTACATGATATGTCAGAAGGTGACAACTGCTATGGTGGAAAAGTAGAGAAGACAGGCTAATCTAGGAAGGCTTTGCTGACAAGTTCTTATTTGAGCAATATTTAAATGAGTTGAGTGAGGAAATTATGCTCTTCATGGGAAAGAATATTCCAGGTAAAGGGAGCAACAAGTGCAAAGGTTCTGTGGTAGGACTGTGCCCAGCTTTAAAACAACAACAACAAC
This sequence comes from Lasiurus borealis, assembly GCA_004026805.1. Classification (NCBI taxonomy): domain Eukaryota; kingdom Metazoa; phylum Chordata; class Mammalia; order Chiroptera; family Vespertilionidae; genus Lasiurus; species Lasiurus borealis. Next base: position 28,592 of record PVJN01017196.1, read on the forward strand.
AACACACAGGCAAGCCCTGGCCAGGTAGCTCAGTTGGTTAGAGTATCATCCTGATACGCCAAGGTCATGGGTTCAATCTCAGACAAGGATCAACCAATGAATGGATAAATAACTGGAACTAATGGCATAGACAAGAATCAACCAATGAATGGATAAATAACTGGAATAAATGGCACAGACAAGAATCATCCAATAAATGGATAATTGGAACAAATTGATATTTTCTTTCTCTTATCTCTCTCAAAATTAATTAAAAAACAAGTCAACAAGGCCAAAACCGGTTTGGCTCAGTGGATAGAGCGTCGGCCTGTGGACTGAAGGGACCCAGATTCGATTCCAGTTAAGGGCATGTACCTTGGTTGCGGGCACATTCCTGGGAATGTGCAGGAAGCAACTAATTGATGTTCTCTCTCATCAATGTTTCTAACTCTCTATCTCTCTCCCTTCCTCTCTGTAAAAATATCAATAAAATATATTTTTAAAAAAAGTCAACAGGGAGGTTAGTATAAGTGGAATGGAGTGTACCAAGGGCAGAGTGGTGGCAGAGGATTTAAAAAGTGAGGTTGTAATGGCGAAGGACTATGCTATACACTACGTATTTTAATCTTAGTAGGTTGGAACCCAGCTTGTTATTCTAACCTGCTTCCTCTCTACCTACCCCCTAAAATTAAAGCTTGCAAGTTAGAAGTTTTTTAGTGTACTATTACAGGGATCTGCCGTTTCAGCTCCTATGTGAGCCTAAGATCCATCTCAAGACCTACAGGAAAGCATCCTACACATTCTCCCCTTTTTGAGCACATTAGAAGAATGGGCTATTCCAGATCCTGCCTGGGCCTGGGTTGGCTCGATCCCAGGGACTCACTAATGCCAGGATCCTTACTGAAGGTGACCAGAACAACTACCCCTTCACAAACCCTCCCCTGATTTCTTTATTCTGCTTCCCCTTGCCATCCTGAACAGAACCCCTGCCTGCACTGAGATGAGACAATGGTTTTTGAGACAGGAGTCCGCCATCTTCTCAGTTGTACCTGAATTTGGTTTCAAGGTGAGCTTTGAAGTAGATAACATGTTAAGCCTTTTGAATCTAGTAGTTGCTTGATACATTAAAGTTTTCTCTTCTTTAAGAAACTATTTTTTTTATTTTTATTTATTTACTTTTATATATATTTTATTGATCTTTTTACAGAGAAGAAGGGAGAGAGATAGAGAGCCAGAAACATCAATGAGAGAGAGACATCGATCAGCTGCCTCCCGCACACCCCACATTGGAGATGTGCCAACAACCAAGGCACATGCCCCCGGCCGGAATCGAACCTGGGACCCTTCAGTCTGCAGCCGACGCTCTATCCACTGAGCCAAATCGGTCTTGGCAAGAAACTATTTTTTTTTTAAAAGTTATGAGCCCTGGCTGGTGCAGCTCAGTTGGTTGAGCATTGTTCCATGCACTCAGAGGTTGCTGGTTCAATTCCTGGTCAAGGCACATGCCCAGATTGCAGGTTTGGTTCCCAGTTGGGGTGCATACAGGAGACACCTAGTCAATGTTTCTCTCTCACATGGATGTTTCTCTTTCTCTCTCCCCCCCTCTCCGTTCCTTACTCTCTAAAATCAATAACATATTGTAAAAATTTGTGAAATAATCTCAGGTATACACAAGAAAGGAAAAGATAATAAGATAATTAATTTGACTACAACCTACCCTAATAAAACTCTAACTATTGTTGAAGTCTCCTATGTACCTTTCCCTATTCCAACACCCTTTTCTGTCCTAAACATCCTCATTGAATATTCCTTTACATGCCTTTAGATTTAGCCCATATGTGTGTCTCCATAAACAATCTCTAGCACTGTTTTTCAGATTTTAAATAAATATATAAAATACATATGCAAAAAGCAAATCTTATATATTATCGCATCATATATATCAATAAATATATATAATTGGTATAGCAACTATATCATTCTATAATTTTTTTTTTACTATTTTTGAGATTAGTGTGATCTATGAGGCTCTACTTCATTCTTTTCACTGCTGTATGACATTCCACTACATGAATATATAACAACTGATTAATATAATGTTGAAAAATAATAATCATGCCATTATTAATTAATTTTTTAAAGGACAGTTGGCTGATATCTTTAGTGCTTTGGGGGAAGGTGCTCTTGGTGGGGCGGGCCCACTTCCTCTCCACTTCCCAGGCTCCTGGCTGTGCAGGATGGTGCTGGCCCTGAAGACAGCCACCAGACACAGAACTGGCAATACCTGTTCTTGTGGGTCATGTGCCGGATGCTGCTCAGGGTGGCTGGCTCTGGCTGGGTGGATCTCCACTTCCTGACAATCACTATACCTCCATGGCCGCAGGCTCCAAGCCCACCATCTGTGGTGAATCAGCCCATTGCAGTGGAAGGTGTTGCAGGCCTTCCCGTTACTGGGTTCCGTGCTGTACCTCTGCTGGTTCCTCTTGGTAAGGAAGCTGGAGTGGTTTCCTAGGACCATGCATTGCAGATGGGCAGACATGGCAACAGCTCCTCTCGCTGCAGCTGCCGGAGATGGAAAGTAATTTCTTTTTATCGTCTAATACTACAATTTCCTCAATGGTCTCAAATATGTCTTTTTACAATTAGTTTATTCAAATAAGGATTTAAACAAGGTCCATCCAAAGTATTAGGGCCTCCTTTATTCAAAAAGTTTTTTCTTCTTTGTTTCCCCATACCATCGAATTATTGGAGAAACTAGGCTATTTGTCTAACATCCTGGATTCAGCTTGTTGCTTATCTTCTTTAAAAAAAGAAAAACACACAACAAAACAATATTTTTATTGATTTCAGAGAGAGAGGGGGTGGGAGGTAGAGAATAGAAACATTGACAGCTGCCTCCTGCACACCCCTGACTGGGGATGGAGCCCGCAACCCGAGCATATTCCTTGACCAGAATCAAACTGGACCTCCTGGTTCATGGACTGACTCTCAACCACTGGGCCAGACCAGTTGGGCTGCCTGTTGCTTCGTATAGCGTCCTGATCTAATTCGTTTTTTTTGGTGGGGAGAGAAAACTGTCACCTGCAGTACCCCAATCAAACTCAGTATCCCCAGTATAGTACAAACTTACACGAAGGGCCTGCTATTATGATGTAATGGGAAATAAGTAACACGACCTCGGCAATGTTTTACCAAAAGTGACTTATCTGAATCTAAACACAGGACAAATTCAGATTGCGGGATCTTGTACAAGATAACTTGCCTCGACTCTTCAAAACCGGCACGAAAGAGTTAGGCGAACACTGGTTGCACGCTAGATCACAAACAAAGCTATAGCTCTACAGTATGTGACTGAGAAAAGTGGGAAAATTTGAATATGAAACTGTGTAAGAAATAATACTAGCATGCTGAGTTTCTTAGCTATGATATTGGCATTGTGGCTACATGGGAGAATGTCCTTGTTCTTAAGGAGATGCAGACTGGAGAATCTGGAGCCAAGTGTCAGAATATCTGCAAGTAACTCAAATTTTTGGTTCAGCCAAAAAAATAAAAATAAAATCTGTGCATAAATAATCTGGCAAAGTACGTTGACAATTGGTGAATCAAGATGAAAGGTATAAGGGTGTCTGTTGATTGTACAGTTATTTTTGAAATATTTTTTTTTTTATTGATTTCAGAGAGGAAGAGGGAAAGACAGGAACATCAATGATGAGAGAGAATCATTGATAAGCTGCCTCCTGGGGATCAAGCCTGCAACCCAGGCATGTGCCCTTGATCGGAATTGAACCTGGGACCCTTCAATCTGCAGAGTGACACTCTATCCACCGAACTAAACTGGCTAGGGCTGATTGTACAGTTTTTAAAGCATTTCTTTTGGTTTGAAATTTTTAAAAATAAAAAGTTGTAGAAAGCTGCTGGGCTCCTCCGGCCTTACACTGGGTGTCCCCGATTTATGCTGACTTTGACCTGCCATGTGCTCCGGATCTCCCTTCCTCTGGTGCAGGGACCCAGGATGGAGAGGCCGAATCTCATCTTTTTGATGTAAAATTTCAGCGTTATCTTGTAAAGGCTCTGCCGCTTCCAGGGCTCCCTCTACAGTCAGCCACCGCCCCCTGGTGGCCATTGGCATGCACACGGTGACTCTGCCAGGAGGCAGACACCTCACTCTTAACCAGGAGGCACCCAAGTAAAGCACCCTAAAATCCCAACCAGCAGCCCTACAATCCCAACCTGTTCATCACGTGCTTTACAGATACTCAGTCCTCACACCAGTTCTAACAGCTGTGGGTATGGTAACCCCCCCTTTAAAGACAAACTAAGCCCTGGCAGGTGTGGCTCAGTTGGAGCATCTGTACTGAAGGGTACCCCTCTCTCTCTCTCTCTCTTTCTCTCAAATCAATAAAAATATAACCTCTGGTGAGGATTTAAAAAGACATTTTAATAAATAAAGACAAACTGAAACTCAGAGAGATGACGCACCGAAGAGCACACAACTGATGCCACAGCTAACTCCAGATCCGATGCTGTGCCCACTACAGTACAGCTGCTTCCAAGTTGGATGATGTGATGGTAATGATAAAACAGCAGCAAGAAACCTCTGTTGTGGGACTTTGGGTCATGAACTGTGTAACATCTTAACTCATTTAATCCACACCAGCTCTGGGGCGGGGGAAGGTTCTCTTAATAAGCCCATTTTACAGTTAAGGAAATTGAGATACAGAGTTTTCAAAATCTGCCCCATCCCTCAGAGAGGAGTTACTGACTGGGGAAAAGGCACTCAGGAGCTTTGGAAATGTCCATTTGTTTAGTTCATTACTGTTTATTACTCCCTAATAGGTACAGGATCCTGAACTAAGTATATGAATGTGCAACGAGAAGACAACAAAACAATGCTACTAAATGAAAAAAAAAAAAAAAAAAGCCAAAAGAAAATCTAACCTATTTACAAAAATGTGTTCCTGAAAATAAGATGCTCAATAAAGAGAATGGAACTGTTTTGCTATCAGTAGAAACAAGGGTAAACGTGGACTACTTACTGATCTCTTCTAGGGGAGGGGAGAGAAAGCATAAGCGAACATAAACATTTTCACTGAACACTACCAGTGAAGTCCTACTTAAGAGGTGGCTTCCCGGCTGGTGTGGCTCAGTGGTTGAGTGTCGACTTATGAACCAGTAGGTCACAGTTTGATTCCTGGACAGGGCACATGCCTCGGTTTGGGGCTTGATCCCTGGGAGTGTGCAGGAGGCAGCTGATCAATGATCCTCATCACTGAAGTTTCTATCTCTCTAGCCCTCTCCCTTTCTCTCTGAAATTTATAGAAAAAAAAAATATTTTAAAGAATTGGCTGAAGGTTTAGCTGGTTTGGCTCAGTGGATAGAGCATCGGCCTGCAGACCAAAGGGTTCCGGGTTCTATTCTGGCCAAGGGCATATGCCCAGGTTGCAGGCTCAATCCCCAATAGGGAGCATGCAGGAGGCAGCCAATCAATGATTCTCTCTCATCATTGATGTTCCTATCTCTCTTCCTTTCCCTGCCTCTCTGAAATCCACACACACACACACACACACACACATATGTATGTGTATGTATATATGTGTGTGTGTGTATGTGTGTGTGTGTGTGTGTATATATATATATATATATATATATATATATATATATAAAAGATTGGCTGAATATTTACCTCAAAGAAAAGTAAAGGAGGGCACTGCCATTCTGCTGAAAATTTCAGAAGAACTTGTTAGACATGTACTAAATTCCTGTTCCTACTAAACAGAATCCAGAATCCGACTTTCAGAGAATGCCATCTGACCACACCACCTGCAACCAACTCCTGCTCCAAGCAGCTGCCTCCAGGATCCAGGCAAGTCCAGCAGCCACTCCTGCCTGGGCCATCTCTCCTCTCCCTCCCTCTGGTGATGCCCTCCTCCCGCCCCAAGACAGCACTGGATTATGTAAACTTTCTTAGAAGTCCCCAGACTTGGTCCCACTGGGCTGCTGTCAGTGACTCACTCCGCCCTTTCCCAGGCAGCCCACTGAGTGCATTCACCATGCGGGGGCGCTGTAGCTGGGATCGGAGCACCAGGACCAGCCCAGCACCGCCTCTCCTCACCAACACACACTTCTTTTTAGCTTACACAATTCAACAAAACACTTGCGGAAATTTTGTAAAAAAATGGACAAAGGCTTCATTCTTTTTAAAAAACACTTTATTAAGGTATGACTGAGATAATGTGTACATAGTGTATAGAACTTGAGCTTGAATATCATTTTCATTCTTGCCATCCTTGTTACTTTGTTGGTTTACATGTTCCATGAAATGTTGTCTGACATTGTTAAGGATATGGCTGGAAAAACTGGTCACGAATGTGAATAAAAAGTAGGAGTGTCGATTGAAAAACAAAACAAGCAGATCATCCCTTGAAAGTAGCTGTATTTTTGTTAACCTAGATCAGTGGTTCTTAAAGTGTGGGAACTTTCTAGAACTTCAAATTCTTAGTTTGGATCACGCCTTCCGGCTATTTTTAAAAATCTATGTCAAATTTTTAAGCTTTCTTGTTTTAGTAGATATTTTCAAACTTGTCTTTTATCTCTTTGAAAATATCAAGAGCCCTGGCCAGATAGCTCAGTTGGTTAGAGCCGTGGTGGGCAAACTGCGGCTCTGAGCCACATGTGTCTCTTTGGCCCCTTGAGTGTGGCTCTTCCACAAAATACCACGGCCTGGGCGAGTCTATTTTGAAGAAGCGGCGTTAGAAGTAGTTTAAGTTTAAAAAATTTGGCTCTCAAAAGAAATTTCAATCGTTGTACTGTTGATATTTGGCTCTGTTGACTAATGAGTTTGCTGACCACTGGGTCAGAGCATCATTCCAAGATGCCAAGGTTGTGGTTTCAATCCCTGGTCAGGGCACATACAAGATGCAACCAGTATGCCCTAACGGGTTTGGCTTAGTGGATAGAGTGTCAGCCTGCAGACTGAAGGGTCCCAGGTTCGATTTTGGTCAGGGGTATGTACCTTGGTTGCGGGCACATCCCCAGTGGGGGGTGTGCAGGAGGCAGCTGATTGATGTTTCTAGCTCTCTCTCCCTCTCCCTTCCTCTCTCTGCAAAAAAAAAAAAAAAAGCAAAAACAAAAACCCACAATAAAACATATTTTTTAAAAAAGCAACCAATAAATACATAAATAAGTGGAACAATAAATTGATGTTTATCTCGCTTTCTAAAACCAATACATAAAAGTATAATCTTCTTAAAAATTGCTATTTTATACTTTCTCTGATAATTCCAGTATCTGAATTGTGTCAGTATTTGTTGTTTATTATTTCTGCACTAGAGGCCCCGGTGCACGAAATTCATGCATGAGGGTGGGGGTGTCCCTTAGTCTGGCCTGCACCCTCTCCAATCTGGGATCCCCCCAGCTGGTTCCTAATGGCTCACCTACTGGCCTGATCACCTCTAAACACTCTGCCTGCTTTCCTGCTCACCCCTAACCACTCTGCCTGCCTGATTGTCCCTAACTGCTCTCCCCTGCTGGCCTGATCACCCCTAACCGCCTCTGCCTTGGCCCCTGCCACCATGGCTTTGTCCGGAAAGATGTCCAGAAGATGTAATTAGCATATTACTCTTTTATTAGTACAGATGTTCTTTTCAGGCTATCTCCTTGTATACCTATCTTTGAAAATGTGCTGGAAGTTACTAGAAAAAGGGCATGTGTACGTGAATACTTCGATGTCTGAGACATTACCTTTCTCTAAAGATTACATTCATTCGCTTCTGTTAGTCTGACCAATATTGTAGATTTTGAAGGCTGAGGTCCCCTACACCTTCAAGACAAGCTGCATTTGAGATACATATTCATCTCCAGTTCAACGTTTTCTTGAAGGTGGTTTCATTTGGGGTTCCTGTTCAAATGTGGGGTGATTATTCCGTTTCCCAGCTTTTCAGCACTTGTACCCCTTATACTGCACGTCCACCCACCTCACAGCTGGGAGTCACAGGGGTCTCCTTCCAGCGACAAGTGGCGCCAGGCGAAGGCAGCCCGAGTGTTGCAATTACAAACTCTCTCTTGCTTCTCCTCGAGTTTATCCCTCATTTTACCCTCCTGTCAGCTCTCTGCAATGCTTTTCTTTTCTCAACGTCCCGTCCAGTTTACGTTGTCTGTGGAAGAGATGGTCCTAATCACCTAGGCCGTCGTTCCCGGGAATTGTAACCCTTCACTGTCCCGCCTCCATCGTCCTGCCCGGGACCTTCCTGCCCGGGGAGGGGAGCAGCAGGGAAGAAGGACAACGAAGACACGGTGTCTGTTTTTGTGACTTTGTTTCGGGGGAGCGGACATTTATTTACACTTTCTCAGGAAAAGCTACACCTTTTCGGAGTGAGGAGATACGGTTACCTGTAGTTTCTCACTTACCTAATCTCCTATGCTCAACTTATCCCCATTCTGTCCAGTGGGTCACGCGGTAGGAGACGGCCGTGTCCAGCACTGGGCAGAGGGAAAGAGAGGGGACGGGCTGAGGTGCTGTGCTAGGGGGCACGAGTGGTGGCTGCTGGCGGCACCGGACTGCCTGGCACCGGCGGGAGGACGCCGGGCAGAGAGCGCTCGCCCAGGGGGAAGCGAACGCGAAGCGCCGCGCACACGCCCACGCAGACCGGATGTCGGCGCGCCGGGCGCCAGAATTTCATTGCTTCCAAGAGCGCCCTCCGCAGCGGCGGAAAACGCCAGACCGGAAGCGAGGGTGCGTCCTGCCGGGGCTTTCGGGAAATGTAGTCTTCAGCTGCGCGGGTCCAGTACTTGGCGGACCGCGCTTCCACCCTAGCACTGGCTCGTAAAATGTTGGGGGAAGCAAGTGGACTTCCTTTGACACATCTTTAAAGGGCACACCCGTATCTCCCTATTATTAATGCTAAACTTGATGGTACAAAACTTTTCAACCAACGTGTTGTCACACTGTCAAATCCCCCTGTAGCATCTATTAACCGGAGAGAAAGCAATTTTATGCTTTCTTATGATTGTTAGTTCAGCCCATTTCAAAAGTCCCAAATCATACCTTATTCTCTCACCCCCCACCATTCGAGGATATTTTCCCCATTGATTTTTAGAGAGAGCGAAACATCGATGTGAGAGAGATATGAGATACATCGATTGGTTGCCTCCCTCAAGACCTGGGGCACCGAGGATGGAGCCTGCAACCCAGGCACCTGTCTTTGAAGGGGAATCGAACCCGCCACCCCTTGGTGCCCAGTGAATGCTATATCCTTCTAGCAACACCAGCGATGGCTCATACCTTATTCTTAGATGCTTATATGCCCAGCCGGCTTCTACTAGCGTTGGTTGGATCAGAGCGAAGGAGAAGGAAGGTTCAGGTCAGCTGGGTTAGTCCTGTTTTGACCTGGGACCAGTGACCGGTGCCAATAGGGAAGTCCTCTCCCAGGGAGATGGGTGGCTGTCTGGGCACTTCGTGCAGTTTCACCCAGTCCCGTGTGTTCATTCACAGTGGGGCGGACTAGTCCATGCAATCTATGCCTCTAACCCCTCTCCCGGTGGGTCATCCCCTAGTTTGCTTGGGATACAGCACTTTGTCTCCTGCCCCCCCATCTTCCTCCCTGCCTCCTGGGAGCACCAAGCACACGGTAAATGTATGTCCCAGTTTTCCAACCACAGCCCCAGCTCACAGTATGGTCAGCTTCTCCTCCATTCTTAGATGGTCTATTATGTGGTCACCCTAAGATTCATTGAAATACCATCTTGTGATCTCTGGCAGCAAAGAAAACTAATGGAGCTGTTCTACCATTTTCTTTCTTGACACAACACAAATGCAGAGCCTGGAAGGGCTTCCACGCTCTGCTGCCAGGGGCTAGCTACTCCAGCAGCACTCCCTGCCCTTCAGAAATTTCCAGTCGGCTGGGGGAACCTTTCTGTATTGATTCCTCCCCATCCCCTTACCACTGCATACACACTCTTAAGGGGCAGGCACCAAGGTCTCCTTAAAACTCCAGCTGGCTGCCAGAAGTGCTTTCACTGGGGATGGAGACACCCAGCTCCAGCGATCTCAGATGTCCACAATATCTGCAGTCATTCTCTTGGTGCCTGAGTGACCTAGCCCTGTGGGAAGGAGCAAAGGCCTCCTCTCACCTCTGGATCTGACCCTTGTTGCATGGTTCCATGTGCAAGTCTCACATGTTCTAGTGAATCCAGGCAGTGTGCCCAGTCTTCATGCCACCCTTTATAATGTAGGATAACATGACATTTTGTTTTCACCTTTGGGTGGGGTTTTATCAGCAACTCCAAGCCAAAATCCTGTGACAATTCTAAAGTTTTGAAAATGAGCATTAAAATTCAGGTTTTAGTAATTGCTAGTTTCTTAATGCATATAGTAAAGCAAAATCCCATTAGTTATTACAGCTATTTATCTGGTCATAGCATAAAATATCATCTATACATCAGTTCAAAATATCTTGGTTCCTTTATTCATTAAAATGTGTTTGTCAAAGGAAAAAATAAATAAAATGTGTTTGTCCATGACAATGAGGCACCACCTGACACTTGTCAGAATGGCTACCATCAACAAATCAACAAATGACACATGCTGGTGAGGATGTGGAGAAAAGGGAACCCTAAGTACACTGCTGGTGGGAATGCAGACTGGTGCAGCCATTATGGAAAACAGGTAGAATTTCCTCAAAAATTTAAATATGGAACTGCCATTTGACTCAGTGATCCCATTTCTAGGAATATATCCCAAGAAACTTGAAACACCAATCAGAAAAAGTATATGCACCTCTGTGTTCATAGCAGCACAATTTACCATAGCCAAGATTTGGAAACAGCCCAAGTGCCCATCAGCAGATGAGTGGATAAAAAAGGTGTGGTACAGAGAGGGTCGGACCTGCATTGCCACCATTTGTCCACCATCCAGATACCATTGCTGACGTGTACACATAAGGAACTGTTTGACATTGAAACTGGGACTCAGAACTATTGGACATTGAAGTTGGGTCTCAAACATTTTTTGTTCTTATAGGTTTATTTCTAGTCTGCAGAGGCAAGATGTTTGCAAAGAAAAAAAATCAGGGGGCAGTGGGGGGAGGGGAAACAGATACAGAGGCAAAGAAGCAATGAACAGACTGTCATACTGCAGCAGGAAGGCAGGGGTGATGGGGGGGTGGGGCGCTGTAAGAGATCAACCGAAGGATTTGTGTGCATGTATATAAGCATAGCCAATGGATACAAGATACTGGGGTGGAGGCAGGTGAGGGCATGTTCTGTGGGTAGGGAAGGCTGGGGGGAGGTCAATAGGAAGAAAGAAAAAAGGAAACATATGTACTACTATTTACAATACTTTAAACAAACAAACAAAAAACTGTGGTACATTTATAACATGGAATACTATGCAGCAGAAAACAAGAAGAATCTCTTACCCTTGAGACAGCATGGAGGGACCTGGAGAGTATCATGTTAAGTGAAATAAGTCAGTCAGAGAAAGACAAGTATCAAATGATCTCACTCATATGTAGAATCTCAGTAACAAAAGACTAATGAACAGAGTGGATGCAGAGAAATGGAAGTAAGGAGCAGAGTCAGGAATCTTGGAGGGAAGGGTGGGGGAGAGTGGTGGGAGAGAGGTAATCAACCAAGGAGCATGCATGCATATACTAATATGTGTAGCCTATGGACACATCCCCCACCAGGGATCAAGTCCACAACCAGACAGATGCCGACCAAGGATCGTATAGGTGACCTCTTGGTCCACTGAGCCACACCGGCTAGACTCTTCTTTTTAACTGATACCTCAAATGGCATTTCCAGGGTAAGAATGACTTCGCTTGATCTTGACAGTGCCAAGAACTCTCTCTTCTTTTTACAAAAAATATATTTGATTGATATTTTACAGAGAGGAAGGGAGAGGGAGAATTAGAAATATAGATGAGAGAGAAACATCAATCAGCTGCCTCCTGCACACCCCCTACTGGGGATGTGTCCGCAACCAAAGCACATGCCCTTTACTGGAATCAAACCTGGGACCCTTGAGTCTTCAGGCTGATGCTCTATCCACTGAGCCAAACCAGTTAAGGCAAGAACTCACTCTTCTTTCTTGGATCAGCTTCTCATCCTTGGGAGCAGGAGTGCCTGTTTTTCCTTCTCCTAAATCCTTTGGACATACTACATATACAGGCTAAACAGGGTTATACTCAGAGAGGAACCAAGCAGGTGGTTGTATAGGTGAGACCAGATAAGAGCAAGAGGCTGAGTTTGATTATTAAAGAGATTAAAGGTTTAGAGAGGCACATACAGTAAATACCTCTGCATCATACTCCTTTAACAAATGTAAATATCTTGCCATATTAAAAAAAGATATGAGTTTAAACCTTCTTTTATTCCTTCTTATATCTCTCCCCATTAGCTTCCGAGGAAACCACCATTCTGAAGCTGATATTTTAATACCTTCCTACTTTTATTTCATGAGTTGATAAAAATAGGTTAGTAGATTTTTTAAGTTATACCACACTATGTCCCTAGCCCTATACTAGTAATAAGTAGGAAAACAAAAAGTTAGCAAAAGAGATGTGGACTCAGCCATCCTGGAACCCATAAGCTAGTGCAAGGTGGAGAAAGAACAGCAAATAATCACAAACACAAACTGTGGTAGCATGATGGACATGAACAGTTATCTCTGAAAATTTGAGAGACATCAACTTAGTTGAACGAGGGAAGCCAGCTACATTTGCATTTTTAAGATGAGTAAGAATTAACTAGTTTAGCAGCTATAAAGAACTGAACGTGACCACCATAAATACGCATACAAACTGCAGAAGGGTTTTCTTATCTTCCCATGCAGGCAGAGTATGTTAGGTGCTCTAGGGCAGAGGCCTACCCTGAGGCCTTCCCCAGGAGTGGGAGGCTCTGGTTTTTCTCTTGGGTCCTGTTTGCATCAGGAGATGATTACTCCTGTGTTATCATATCTACTTTATTCTTGTATGAATCTCACACCATCCAGTTAAACTCACCTCTACATGCTGACTTAACAATCTCACTTTGGATATTTTATCTCACTCTCATTCCGGATATGTTAAAAATTAAAAGATTCTGTAATAATAAAAAAAAAAAGTGGGAGTGCTCAAAAAGATAAAAGTCCTCAATGTCATTACTATAAAATTGTCACAATAGGGGACTTGTTAAAGAAATTGAGACTATGTAGCACCATGGAAAATATGGAAGTTCTTCTTTAAGTAGGATAGAATATTTTTACCTACAGTATAGGCTGATTTAAATGATATATTAAGATATGAGGGTTGTGAGTGAATTTAGGGGATTTAATTTACTGAGAAAACATTCCAAGGCCCTTCATCATTTTGTCTCCTCTTGGTCTCTGACCTATCACCATATCCTTCTAGCCACTCACCCCTCAATGACACTGCTCTCTAGACAGCTCCTTGAACCCAATATGGCCCTGGAGACAACAGTTAGTGGGTAAGAGCTATGCCTTTGCAGCCAGTCCTGAGTAAAAAGCCTAAATCTGCTATAGGCAGTACTACCTGGGGTGAGTTACTTTACCTCTGGGCCCCATCTCCCTCCCACCATTATAAAATAGGGACATAATACATGTATTAGATTTCTAAGTTAGATTAGAGAAACCAAGATGGCGGCATAGGTAATCATCTAAACTGCTGCCTTGCATAATTTCAGAACTACAACTAAAAGACAAAACAGACATCATCTTACATAAGGCTGGCTGAGTGGAAATTCTACAACTAGAAGGAAAGAGAAAAGCACACTGAAGACTCACTGAAGCTGCAGAAGGCAGAGAAACTATGCAGGCTAGATCGGAGTGGCAAGAAATATTCAAAGTGATGAATAGCAAAAACCTCCAACCAAAATTACTCTACCTAGCAAAGCTATCATTCAGAATTGAAAGGCAGATAGAGCTTCACAGATAAGAAAAAGCTAAAGGAGTTCATCAACTCCAAACCAGTATTATATGAAATGTTGAAAGGTATTCTTTAAGAAGAGAAAGAAGAAAAAGGTAAAGATAAAAATTATGAACAACAAATACATATCTATCAAGTGAATCTAAAAATCAAGTGAATAAAAAATCTGATGAACAGAATAAACTGGTGAATATAATAGAATCGGGGGCATAGAAAGGGAGTGGACTAACAATTCTCAGGG
>PVJN01017197.1:0-41023 GCA_004026805.1 Lasiurus borealis
CTTGATTTTCCCTTCCCATCCTTAGTTCTCAAAGTGAAGATATCCTGGTGCACTGGGCCTACCACCCACCTTCCCAGCCTGGTACAAAAACACTCTGGAATCTATTTAGACATTCTTTCCAGCCACAGATAGTGCACATGCTTCACAAAGTGAGAAGCAGGTTTGAGATTATCCCAAATGTCAAAGGACAAGACAAATGAGTGCCCCTCAAGATACTCTAGTGCCACTCAGCAGCTGGCCACCCACCGGCCACCATATAGTCCTGCCCACACCAAGCTGTTTATTCTCTCACTCTCCTGCTCATCTTTTCTCATTTCTCACTCTGTGTGGGGGGGGGGGAGGGGGAAATAAAAGTCAATGTTGGTGGGAGATAAATTTCAAGACAGGCATCTCCATTAGACAGAGACACGCACCCACCCAGAGGACCAAGAAGTTACAACTTATTGAGCATCTTCTGAGAGCAGGCCTCTGGGTATGCTATATATATACACACACACACTTGATTTTCTTTTCCATCAAATCGAGATGCCTACTATACATTGTTGTTTGGGGTTGAGAGCAAATAGTCATTCTGATGAGAAAGGACAGTCTGTCACTCATTCCCTAAAACAATAAGCTTCCTATTGTACCTTTTCTTAGAACTGACCCTAACTTAAAAGCAAAGTTTCAGTCACTGAAACTGGGTATAATAAAATAGCCTGTGAGCCCCCTCTAGGGCAGCAAGATGCCTTGGAAAGAGCACATGCCTAGTCCTGTCACTTTCTGTGTGACTGGGCAAGTCCCCTCTCCACCTATAAATATGACAGCACCAATATCAACAAAGCGAAGACTTCTATAACACTTGATCTGTGCTGGGCACTGTTCCAAAGGCTTTCATAGATTAATTAACTCATTTAAATAAAATAGGATGAAGCCGGATCTCCATGTCTTGTCCCAGCTCTGCCTGCTGGGGATGAGCAGGCCTGCTTTGGGTTGCTTTAGGGTTCTGTAATTAACAAAGGTGTTAATGGCCCTTATCTGCTCCCAGATCATCAGGAAAGATGGAGTCCAGCTCTCTGTTGTCAGCACCAGGCACTGGGGATCTCCACAGCAGTGTGGTGGGTCTTCCTCTGCGAGCCCAGGGTGATTGATGAGGTGTCGGAGCAGCGACTGGATGAGGAACAAATGAGAGAGCAAATGGGGCAGGGTGATTAAACAGAGGCATGGAAGGCACTGGCCTTGCTCTGCGGCCTCCTCAGAAGACCCTCTTTGGAAGCCTTCCAGACCTGATACATGATCCTCCCTGAGCCACCAGCCAGCTGGGTCCTCTCATTGCAAACCTGCTTCAAATGGGAAAACACTTTTCAGTGGCCTCTCTCTTCTCATTTTCAGATTAGAGAGAGGGAATGGACTTGCTAAGCGAAAAGATAAAGTTTGTTTCATGTATTAAATCAAGTCCAATTGCTAAGACTGCCCCCCTCTCCCTCCCACTCTCTCCTGCTATTACCCTGGGCCATTTACTTTCAAATGAGCCACAGACCCCCAGCTCTCCAAACCTTTGTCCATGCTGGCCCTTCTACCTGAGCACTCTTCCTTCTCCACTCCCTCTGGCCAACTTTTTGTCTCGTAGAACTCCAAACAAAGGTTCCTTCATCATTCTTCTAGAAGGTTCCAGGCCTCTCCTCTGCAAGATTACTAAGTGTTAGACTTAGATTGAAATCATAGCTCTCTTTATACTGTGTCCTATTCACCTGATACATGTTAGAATGCAAGAAGTTCGGGTCATTCATCAGAGACCAGTATTCAAGTTTTAGTTCAATGCTTACTACCTGTGTGACCTTGGGCAAGTGAGTCATCCTCCTGTAACCTCTTTCCTTGTGTATAAAGTGGGGATAACAATGCATAGCTCCCGGAGCTGCAGCAAGGAGTTACCAAGACCACATAGGGATGACAGCCTGCAGAGTGCTTGGTGAGGTGCCAGGGCTCATGGCAAGTCTGCTCAGCGTCACCCTCATTCAATGGCCTTCTCTGGGCTGTGAAAAAGAAGGGGGTTGAGAATCTTATATTCAGGAGATCTGGATTTAATATGGTTTTACCTGCCCCTCTCTGTAAAATAATTGTTTTGCTCTCTTGGTAAAATTCTTTAGTAAAGAATATTAGCTGCCGAGTTCTACTTTCTCTCAGACACAGCCCTTTTAGAAGACTGTATCAGTGGTTACAGTAATCTGCCCAGACTTGAGAAGATACCAATTTGTAGTAGGTGAGACCAGGCATGTCCCTGCAATGTGTCAGTCACAGAGCTGGGTTCTTCCAGCTCATCTATAAGGTTGGCATCCTCATTTTACAGAAGACAAAACAGGATCAGGCAACCTGAATTGCCTCCTGTTTCTCTGTGGGTGCATGACAGAAAGTTTAGAAAAGGTTGTCTAAACTCTCAAAGCTTCTGTTTCTCACCTGGAAATTGGAGATAATAATGGTGCTTAATTCATATTACCATGGAAATCCTTCAAAATCATACATCCTACATTGTCAGTTTTCTGCCTAAAATTTTAGGCATCTCAAAACTCCAGGAAATTATTGATTTGAACACTCATGCCAGCTTGCCAAATATTAACCTATCAAGATGCTTTAAATTTCCAACAATCCAGTGAGAATGAGAAGCCTTAGAAGTTGGTCTTGTTCTTTATCATTTGGCTTCTCCGTTCCAGCTCCATTCTCAACCACACAACTTTCCAAGGCTGAGCACATATGCTGTGATGGTATCCTGACTTTGTGAAGAGTAGAGTCATGTATTAGTCACCATATCAAGCTAGACTGGAGAACCATTCACTCTCTCTCCTGTTTTTCACTCCTCTATATCATCCGTCATCAAGTCCTAATAATTACTCTCTCTTAATCTCTAGCACATCTTAGTTGCTCCATCTCCACGGCCTCTATGTCTTTTCTGGACCACTCCAACAACCTTATTGTGCATCTCTTCTCCATTAAAGCACTGTGTGTTTTTCAGATAGCTAAAATAAAAAGGACTCCCCCAATAATATAAAGTTACCGGGTGTTAAAGAGATATTTAACTCATTAATCAGGGAACCAGCCTGATGGAAAAGCTGGTCCAGAAAGTATTTGAAGGACTGAATATTGAGTTATATAAGCACTGCAGAAATATACTTTTTGTTAGATAAAAATGAGTATCTAACAACACTGTCAGAATTATGTTTTTCTATCAATCAGAAATGACTTGCATCTCTCTCAAACAAAACTTCACAAATCAACATGTAATTTCACAGAGCCTGGGCTCTAATCAATAGTAAATAATATGTCCGACAAAAATACATTTCTACAGAGCAAGAGTCGGCAGCTGCCTTCTGCTTCTGTAAATAAAGTTTTATTTACGCTATTCATGCTCTTTTGTCCATGCCGCAATTGTATTATTGAATAACTGCAATGGAGACTATATGGACCACAAAGATGAAAATATTTACTATCTGGCTCTTCATAGAAAAAGTTGTCAAGCATGCCATAGAGAACTAAATAACCCTTGGGTGGGCCTGTTAGACACTCTGCTCTGGCATCTCAGTGAGAGGGCCTGCTGAATTCTCTGCCTTATATCTGTGCTGAGAGTAATTTGTTTTTACATCTCTTCCACGATCACTTCCCTCCCACCCATACTCCAAACTGTTACCCTGGAAATCCTTTAAAATCACACATCCTACATTGTCCATTTTCTGCCTAAAATTTTTCCAAGTCCCTATCATTTTCTAGTCACATTGACCTAGTTTGAATCCCTGAACCCCTCAGGTCCCCATTCACCTTGACCTGTGCTGAGACTGTGCAAGGACAGTGTGTGGGAAAGCTCTGTGGACTCTACAGGCAGTGCTCAGAGATCTGTGGTTGCCTCTGTGATCAGCAGGATTTGTTTTCCCCACGTGTTGGGGTGATAAGAAGACTCTGAGGGAACTGGGGCTGAAAAGGATTAATACCAAGTTCTCCTGAAACTTCTGGGGAGAATTAAAGGGGAAACTTGTTTATAGGGCTTGGCACCTGATAAAGAGCTCAATAAATGTGAGCTTATTCTCTTATAATGCACCTACCTTGTGTTGATCTGAAATGAGGATTATGCTGCTGAGAAGGAGAAGCAGAGAGGAAGAGAGTGGGAGCTGGGGTTGGATGGGAAAATAAAAGCTAGGACAACATCTGCTTTCTATTCCCTAGACTCCGGGGCCCAGGCTGCTCTCCTGGTGTAACGTTTCTTCGTTCGGTATAAACAGAGAGGATGATTCTCGGAATCTCGGCAACAAAATACGCAGGCATAAAAATGGGTCATATTTTACTTTAATGAGAGAAATGAGGGCCTGTTTCCTCACACAGAGAAGCCTGGGTTGCTGTAATTAACACCAAATGGACCTGAAGCTGATCTTTCAAATGATGAAGCGGTTGTTGGGATTGGAAGAAGCCAGGGGCCTCTAGAGCTGCTAAAATGTTGCCAGCCCTCCATTACTCCTATCCCTCCCCTCCTGCCGCCGCCCCCTTCAGCCAGCTGCCAGCTCCTGAAAAAGAGGGAGGAAGATAAACTGGCATTAAGCACTTACATGCTCTATACACACACCCATGCATGTGAGTGCTTGAACACACGCATGCAGACAGTCATGAAGGGCATTTCTTCTCCATTTTCCAGATCAGAAGACTAAGGCTCAGAGAGATGAAGTAACTTGCCTGCAACATCCCAGGTTGGAAGTGATGGGATCTTTCACCATCTGGCATTAACCTATCTTTGAAATCTCATCTTTCCCTTTAAAGACCTTTTGCATAGTTATAATCTAATCACAGGGGACCTCTTCACATTTCACATTTACATTTACACCTGACTCCCTGCCTGTTCATGTGCTAGTGTCTCAAACTGACACCCTCCCTTTCTTTCTTTGTATTGACATCTTGGCTCATCTTTCAAAAATCTTTCAAATGATGTTATGTTCAATTTAATATTGAACATAACATGAGTTGGTGTCATAGAGCAGGCACAAGGACACTGGAATCACTCTGATCATATTCACACACCAATTCTGTTCTTTGCTTCTTCTCTTTGAGCTAGTAACCCATTTGTACAATGAGGATAACAGAGGTATGGTAAGGAGTGAATGAGTTAACATATAAAAAATTCCTTGCACAGAGTTTGGCACCTACTACTTACCTCTTAAACCTCTTGATTGTAAACATCATCAATATCGCCAGTTATCAAGAAAAAAACTTAAACAACAAAGAAGTTTGAATGGTATCCTCTCATGATGAGATCCTCACTATCACAAACAACTATTATATGTCCCAATCCAACTATTATATACCCCAACCAGAGAAGCATTCTCCCACTGTGCCTAAGCCTACCTGCTAATCTTTATTTGAGGGGACACCCCAACTCCCAGAGCTAGTCCTAAACTGCTGACCTGAGACTTATGACAGACAATTGTCAATACCAAATAGGTATCTGACCTGTTTGGAAATAAAAGTACAATGACAAATTCAAACTATTGTTGCCTCTTTTGTAAGGCTTGCTTAGTGAACAAGCTGATATGCCAATATGAATAAAGAAGGGGAAAAGGGGACTTAAGAAGATAAGATAGGAAGGGCACTTTATCAAAATTTAAGGGGAAATTCTTGAAGGATTCTAAAAAATAATGGCCTGAATGTGTGCTCAGGATCCTTTCACTGAATATCCCAGGATGAATCAATCACTAAAATAAACTTGGCTGGGCTGGTTTAGCAGCCTAGAGAAGCCACATATGATTGACACCTTAAACACTAGGAAAGACGTAGGTTAAGGGACCAATTTATGGTGATACCAAGGGCAGGACCTGAACCTTCTCCTGAGGAGAAGATTGCCTTTCTAGATGAATCTGCAGTGAAGACCTCATCATAAGGTCATGAGAAGAAAGCCCGATGAACCCTCTGAGAGAAAGAGGGAACCATCCCTCCCACTAGCTATGTGTAGCTCCAGTGGAGGTCAACTATTACCATAGGTGCTGTGTCAGGAGGAGGGGTAATGAGAGGTTGAGGACATACCTTTTCTACTGGGATGCTAGAACAAAGAGGTCTCCCTTTCTCACCTGATTTTAACAAATCTTTCACCAGCAAATGTCTGGAAAAGAAAGAGATCTTCCACTGTCTATCAATCTCCTTGACCCAAAAGACCCCAGTGCCTGCTGTGCATACCCTCTGGAACAAGCATTCACAGAGCAGATATTATTAAGTGATGGAGGGACACCAGTCCCAAAAACTAGAACAGGTTGCTTTAAGGAGGTTAGATGTAGAATTCTCAAGCACACACCAAAAAATAGCTTTTGGTTCTTTACACATGATATCTGAATTTCAAAATACAATAGAGATATTTGAAAACTTTCAAAAACTATAGTCTTTTTTTGAAAATTAGATATAAGAAAAATACAACCCACAGCACAGAGCAAAAATTATGTACATTGAAAATCATATGTGAAAAGGTAAGATACATGAAAGACATATGCAAGAAATATATTGTGTAAGTAACAGAGTTCCAAAGGGAAACAAGGAACAGATGGAGGCGAATTAATAATGGGAGATAGAATTAAAATTTCACTCAAGTGAGGAAAGACATGAAACTTCATATGGAAGTAGTCCTGAATAGAAGTAATTTTAAAGTAACATGCACCTGGACATACCCTGGCAAAATTTCCAAAGTCTAAAAAATATATATATATACACATACATATACACACACAGGCTCCTTGTGACAGCCATGAAGATGTGCCTCTCAGATATCCTACTGTAGCGAACCTAATTAACTGGCCCCTGAACTTTCCAGGAAGGTCATGTTGATACCATGCCTCCTCCAGACTGCTACCACCTAACAGCTAAGCATGTTGAGGGTCCTAGGGCAGGCCAGTTCCTGAGGGATGTGGTACTCCTGCAAATGACATCTTTGGTTCAAGGACTCCACATAGGCCTGGCCAAACCTTTCTTGGAGGTGTGCTGCAGTCAGAAACAACCTGACCTTAATCTTTCTTCTCTTTCTCTCTCCTTTATATATTTCAGACCTCCATCATAGTCTGAAGGGTCCTGGACTTCACCTGCTCCTGTCCCAATAAATCTCTTACATATTCTTACACATCTAATCATATATTTGTATCATCTTGGTAGACCTCAAATAATTCAGATAAACAGATGGGTAGGTATGTATATACATAAAAATATACAGATAGAGATAGAAGGGAAGGAAGAGAGCAAGGGAGGGAGAGTGGAAAGTAGAAAGGAGGGAGGAAGAGAAGAAAGGAGAAAGGATGGGAGGAAGGGAATTTAGATGATAGATAGATAGATAGATAGATAGATAGATAGATAGATAGATAGATAGATTATAGACAAAACAAAAAAATAACTCATTAGCAACATTAGCAATAGAAGACAGTGAATCATAATCTTTTGATCACAGAGAGAGAAAAAATACATTTCAAGTATCTTATATTCTGCCAAGACATCAATTTTAGGTGGAGACTGAATTAGATTTTAGTGAGGTTCACAAGTACTTCCAGTTCTCTGCCTTCCAAGCACTCAGAGAGCTTGGCATTGCTCTGCCCCATTAGCAGTTTGGCATGATGACATTCTTTGGCCAATGAAAATGAGTGTGTGACTTCTTAGCACAAGCATTTAATAGTGGCATGAGACTTTCCAGCTTTTTCCCTATTGCTGCTGTGGTCTGGTAAGCTTGTGTCTACAGAGATGCAACTCTCAGCTCTCATGTGGCAGACAACCTTCCTACTGAGTTGCCATGCAGAAAACTTAGCATGGTTGAAAAGGAGACATTTTTAAAGCCTTTGAGATTGAGGTTGGATGATTCCTGTCAGATAGGCAAGTCTATCCCACTAGTACAAAGGTCAGAGAGAGATGTAAGTTCCATGAGGACAAGGCCCTTGACTATATATTTGCTGTCTACCCCTTTGTCCAGAAATGAACTGCTACCCAATATGTTTTTGTTGTGGTGGTGGTTGCTGTGGTTGTTATTGAAAGAAATTTTCAAGCATCAAAAAGCCTGTGTCCATGTCCCTAGCTGAGGAAATCACTTAAAAAGCATTCTAACCAAATGAAAATTAAATGAAAACAAAAGTTTCAAAATAAGGAAGATGAAAGTATAAGAAAAAAGTGGTAGGAAATAAATTTTATAGTGTTTTATAGTTAAATCTAAAGGAATGATGAATGCTTGACTGGGAATTGTAATATGAGTTAACGAAGGATTATTGAAACAGAAGATGCATATTATGGAAAAAATATGGGATAATAGAATGAAAGTTCTTAATTTACTCAGTAAAACCCAGAAGGTAGGGGGTGGGGAAGATTCCACAAGGGAGTAAGAAAATGAAGAAGTAAAAACATTTAAAGATTTCATCACTGTGGAGAGCACATGGCCAAGAAAAACAATGGGTTGGGGGGAAGAATTAGGAAGAGTTACTGAATTTTTATATAGCAATGGAGTAGTATTTGACTGTAAGGATGGTTAACAGTTATTGCAGTTAAGATGCCTATAATTTTATCATTTACTCAACCAATAGTTATTGAGCATCTAGTATATGCCAGATATTTTTCTAGATGTTGACATATTTTTCTGTCAGTAAATAAAACAGGCAAGGTTCATATTGTCATTCTTAAGATCAGACGGAGGCACAGAAAATAGAGAGCAGTGTAGGGTTCTTTCATAGATAGAGCTAACAGAACTTGCCAGTGGGTTAGAGGTCCCAGATGAGAGAGGAAGGGAAGAATCAAAGCTGATTAAAATTTCTGGCTTGAACACTTGAGTAGAAAACTTGAGGACAACAGCTTGAGGCTGAGAGACAGGTAGGTAGTAATTAGAGTAATGTTAGGCAAGTTCAGTTTGAGATGCTTATTACACATGCACAGGAAACACAGGTGCAAATACACACTAGGATTCATGAGCTCAGTGAGAACTCAGGAATGGAGGTGAACATTCATCAGAAAGAAGCCATCTAAAGCCAAAGGAATACTCAGGCTACTGTATTCACAGACTCTATAAATAAAGCATCTCATCTGGGACTGAGCACATGGCAGGTGCTCCGTAAATGGGTCCCTCTCCTTCTTTTCTGGGCATGATTGAAGATGGTCTCCTGGGATGAATATGGGCCAAGTCTCGGGAGACTGGATATTAGTCCTACAGAAACAGGACATGTCACCTTCTAGCCCTCAGTTTTCTCGGTGATTATAAAAAGAAAATATATCAATAGTGGTCTTCTGGGGATGAAGGTGGGGATAGGAAGGGAATCAGTGAAGCATGAAGAAACTTTATGGGGTGATGGGAATGTTCTTTATATTGTGTGTGTGTGTGTGTGTGTGTGTGTGTGTGTGTGTGTGTGTGGTCTCACAGGTGTGTACATAGCTCCAAACCTCATCAAATTTTACACTTAAATAATTGACATACAATGATACCTTAATAATGCTGGTGAAATAAAAAAGGAAAGGGACAAATTCTGCTTTATTTATTTTGTGGGATTGATTTGTTCCTAGAATTAAATAATAATTATATGAACACTTAAAGCAATAAAAATGGGCACAATATAAGACAAATGTAATATATTCTATTGCTGGTGACTTTTTGCTCTCTCTGTAAGCCACTCTCCTATTTGGGAATAGATAGTAGGAGCTGAAAGATACATGAAAGAAAAATGTGAATATTTTTCTGAGAAAACTGACAAGGAAGTTGGGAAAGGGACTGTATTAGTCAGGATTCTCCAGAGAAACAGAACCAACATTTGTGTGTGTGTGTGTGTGTGTGTGTGTGTGTGTGTGAGAGAGAGAGAGAGAGAGAGAGAGAGAGAGAGAGAGAGAGAGATTTATTATTAGAAGTTGATTCACACAAGTATGGAGGCTGACAAGTCCCCAGATCTGCTGTCAACAAGCTAGAGACCCAGGAGAGCTGATGGTATAGGTCCAGTCCGAGAGTGCAGACTTAAGACCCAGGAAGAGCCAATCTTTCAGTTCAATTCCAAAGGCAGGAACAAATCAAGGTCCCCATTCAAAGGCAGTCGGGAGAAAGTTCCTCTTACCCAGTCTTGTTATTCCACTCATGCCTTTTGACTGGATGAGCTCCCAGATCTGCTTTTTTAGTCCACCAATTGAAAGATTCATCTAATTCAAAACATCCTCATAGACAGGATCATGTTTGATGGAATCTCTGGGCAACCTGTAGCCTGGTAAATTTGACACCTGACATTAACCACCACAGGGACTGTTACTTACTGAGCTCTTGTGTAAAGCAAAACTTTCTTGTCCCCAAACCTTTCTTGTTACAGAAAGAACCCAAAGGGACAGAGAGTGACATCATTTGCCCAAGAACACAGGTCTGCCAAACAACAGAGCTGGATTTCAGTTTCAAATCATATGAGGCTCCTGTACCAAGCTCCAACTCTTAGAATCCCCACATTCAGAGATGAATGAGCCCTTATAGATTATCTATCCCCCATCCCTCATTTTACTGAAATCCAGAAATGAAGTGACAAGCTGAGGTCACACAACTAGTTATTGAGAGAGCTGGGGCTCCAGCTCCTTCTGCCACCCCACACCACCCCTGCTAAGTCTGGCTTTCACTTAGAATCCCACTTCCTTTTTGGCTGCTCCTCCCAGACTAGCATGTGATGGAGAAAAAGCCTATTCTGAGATCATGTTCTGCCCTCAAGGCCTCAACAGCTCTAGAGGTTTCCACAGGTGAGCCCCATTCTGCCCCCTTCACAAGCACAGATATTTCACAACAGTCAATTAACACCTTTTTTTTCCTCCCCTGGTGGAAAAAATGATGCTCAGACATTCTGAACAGGAGCATGGGGCTGCCCAGTGAGATAATCTTTGTAGGAGGCCAGTTGCCCTTTGGGAAAACTCATTTCTTTGAGGCTCTATAAATGCCCTGTCTGAGGATGCTGGTGAGCCCCAGAGATACAAAGAAGAAAGCCAGGGGAGGAAGGGAAAGGAGAGGAATGCTTTACCAGAGGAAGCTTAGCCCAGGGAAAATTCTTTATGGGATAATACTAACTAGCATTTGAGAATTTACTGAGTGTCATTTCCTATTCTAAGTGACTCAGATTATCTCAGTTATCACAGTCACCCAAAAAGGTAGACATATTTTTACCCCATTTTACAGACAAAGAAGCTGAGGCACAGAAGTATCAAATAACTTGCCCAAGGTTACACCGTCATTAGTTATGGATCCTATTTCTTGCCTCTAGCAGCCCAGCTTCAGAACCTCTGTATTAACTCACAAAGAAGTTTACAGTTCACAAAGTGTGCTTCCACCAAATATCTTATTCAATGTGCACTTTATGCCTATGAACTGGAATCTATTTCCTTCATTTCTTTCCTTGTAGAATGAAATTCCGAATGGAGAGACTTATCTAAATCCACCCATCAAATCAATGGTCAGCCCTAATCAGTTTGGCTTAGTGGATAGAGCGTCAGCCTGCAGACTCAAAGGTCCCAGGTTCAATTCTGGTCAAAGGCATGAACCTTGGTTGCGAGCACATCCCCAGTAGAGAGTGTGCAGGAGGCAGTTGACTGATGTTTCTCTCATTTATGTTTCTAACTCTCTATCTCTCTCCCTTCCTCTCTGTAAAACATTAATAAAAATATTTTAAAATATCAATGGTCAACTCACGTGTCTAGGAAGATCCTTATCAATTCATTCAAACAATGTTCATTGAACACCCACTATGAGTCAAGCTGAATTTGACCTCTCAGGGAGCTACAGACTACTAGGGGACATAGCAATTCCAATACAATCTGACCTTATTATTAATTTACTAGAGGTCCAATGCATGAAATTCATGTACTTGGGGAGATCCCTCAGCCTGGCTTGAGCCCTCTTGCAGTCCAGGACCCTTGGGGAATGTCTACCTGCCAGCCTAGCTGGCAGACAGATATCTTTCTCACAGTCTGAGACCCCTCACTCCTTATTACCCACCTGCTCACTGCTCTTTAGTTCTGCTGCAGAGGTGGGAGAGGCTCCTGCCACTGCTGCTGTGCTCACCAGCCATGATCCTGGCTGCTGGCTGAGTGGTGCTCCCCCTGTAGGAGTGCACTGACCACCAGGCGGCATCTCCTGCAATGGGCATGCCCCCTACTAGTCAGTGAATATTATAGCAACTGGTCATTCTGCTGTTTGGTTGATTTGCATATTAGGCTTTTATTATATAGGATTTTATCATTGTTATTGAGGTGGAATCTAATGCAGTAAAATGCACAATTCAAAGTGCCATATTTTTCCTTGTATAAGACACCCCCCACACTTTTCCAAACCAAAATTAAGAAATCAATTTTGAAACAGAACACATTTTTATTTAGCAATTATTGTAGATAATGTTTATATACCAGTTACATGATATTATGCAGCATATAACTTTATTCAGCCTCTGTTGCATCACTGCTCTCTTCTTCATCACTGTTAGTTCCAGACATATCAATTTCTTCAACTTCTATTGTATCACTGTTGTCTTCTGAGTCATTGCCTATATTTGTGAGGTCATCCTCATAAACTTGTGGCATTTTCTGAGCTAACTTTGTTCATGTTCTCATGGCCAACCCTTCTCTCCTCATGAATTTGAAGCACCATTTTGCCTTTCCTGTAAAAACAAAAATGCTCATTTAGCTTGCAAACATTCTTGCCTGACAATGAATAAGCTTGGTTGACACACATAAACCATTCTGGCACTGCCCCATAATCCAAGTCTTAAGCATCTGCTCCAAGTTTGCCCATTTTGCTGATTTTCCTCTTAAGGCCTACTTCTTTTTTAGCATCTTAAGAAGTTGTTCTTCCTGTTTTATCCACTGTCTGGTCATACACTCAGAGTGGAGGAGGTCCAAATTGTCTCTCTGCAGCTCTATTTCCATGCTCTTTTGCATAACTAATTACATTCACTTTGAATTTTGCAGAGTAAAACAATCACTCACTAGTATTTATCTTTTTGTTTTGATATCTTTATGGACTCAGAATGCTCCGGCTCCTGTTGCATCTGTGTACTCTCCACCTCCACCTCCAATTACAGCATCAGCTGATGTCATAACAATAAGGCTCATGATTAGAGGAAGCCTGTTGGACAAAGCATGGGCAACTAGGCACCGATGCAGCTCCCTCCCCAGCTGACTTCCATGTATAAGACATCCCTCGATTTTCATTCTAACAATTTTAGGGAAAAAAATAGCATCTTATACATGGAAACATATGGCATACACCTCAATAAATGTTACATACATATATACATATGTATAAATGTGTGTATAACTACCTTCTGAATCAAGATATAGTATAGACTATTTCCAGCACCACACAAGGCTCCCTAATACCAAGAGTCATTGTTATTCTGACATATTTCAACCATGAATTGCTTTTGCTGTTTTTCACCTTCATTTAATTGGATTTCTATGGTGGGCACTCTTTTATACCTTGCTTTCCTCATGACATTCATCCATGATGCCTGTGCCACGGTTTATTCTTTCTATTGCTGTACCATATTCTATTGTATGACTACACCACACACTCCAAATTTGTTCTCTGGGAAGCCTCCTCTGAGAGGGAGATTAGCAATCAGTGTTGATACAAGGAAGCGTCCTTGGAATGACACCTGTGGAAGAAGGGATGGGAAGCAGGAAAGGGAAAAGGGAGAAGTCCAGAGCTCAGTGTAGACACACGGACTGCCTCAGCCAACCCTCAGAGAGCTCTAATGCTAAAATGGTCTTTCTTAGCCATGCTGTGTGGGTATGGGCTGCCCCATGCAGGGCAGCCAATGCAATTCTGAAGGGCCAAGCAGGTGTCTGCCAGCAGCATTTCCAAAAGCTGGGGTTGGAAGTCTGACCTTCGGTGGGAATCTGGACAACATATGACCATGTCCACCATGTTTCAATATATTTCTCCATTCTCCTGCTGATGGACATTTGGGTGGATTCCAATTTGCATTATTATGAATAATGTTGCTATGAACATACTTATAGATGTCCTTTGATGGATATAACCTCTTGTTTCTATTAGACATCTAACCAAGAACAGAATGGCTGAATCAGTCATAGATATATATCAAATTACACTCCCACCAGCATTGCTAGAAGAGTTTCAGTTGTTTCAACTCTTAACATTAAAGTCTCTTTAATTTTAACCATTCTTGTGGCTGGGTATTTAGTGGCATTTCATTATGGTTTTGATTTGCATTCCCTTGACTGACTAAATACAGAGCCATCAAATCTCTGCTTAAGCTCTCAAGTCTGTTCATTCGGGAGCCAAATTTGAACTCAAGTTTGATTCTAAAGATACTGTTTCTCCTTATCATGTTGCCTCCCTCTGTACCAGGCAGTGTCTGTATTCAAAGATTGAACTATGTGTTGACCTTAAATCAACCATACCTTCCTGCTGGGTGTGTGGTATGTATTAGTGCCTTTTGGGGGCAGACACAGCTGGTTCTCCAATCAACAGGCAGGCACCCCTTTTTTTTTGCCCTCATACACTTTCTGATCAAGTATCTGGCAATTTCTTGCTTAGGGGAGAAGGCAATGAAAAGCAAAAGTATTCTACTGGGGCTGTTGAGACTCATTTTGGGGCCTTTGATAATGTCACCAAACAATTGAACTTACTAACCCCAAAACCTCCCAGTGTTCTAACATCCAAAAATAAGAAATGACAAATTTTCTTATCATTTCTGCCATCTGATTTAGTTAGGCATTCTGTTACTTGCAGCCAACTCCCTCTTTCCCACACCGCAGCTATATAGATTGGAACTGATCTTTCTATCTTCTCCTTACAATGGAGTCTGATGGAATATGCAGAAGCCTCACCCTTATGAGATGCATAATAACATAGATTACTTTAATTCTTATACAAAGCAACTCTGAGAGGGAGATAT
The DNA here is from genome assembly GCA_004026805.1 of Lasiurus borealis. Classification (NCBI taxonomy): domain Eukaryota; kingdom Metazoa; phylum Chordata; class Mammalia; order Chiroptera; family Vespertilionidae; genus Lasiurus; species Lasiurus borealis. Next base: position 14,880 of record PVJN01017197.1, read on the forward strand.
TAGTGTTAACTCGCAATCTCTACATCCTGAGGATGTGAACATCTCAAAGTGCTCTTCCAAGCAACAATCTGTATTTTTGCAGAAACTAAAGACCCAGAGAGAGGAAGTGTTTTGCTAGTGGTCTCACAATCAGTAAGTACAACAGATTAAAAGTTTCTGCTCTTTTCTCTATATCCCTGCACAAAACAATCATTTCCTTAAAAGAAACTTAGCATAAAAGCATTAAAATAGGCACTTTGGAAAGTCAGAGAACACAGACCCTCCAAGTTTTAACTGCCTTATAAACAGTTCTCTCGTTAAGAGGATGCAACTCTGAATGTCTCCCTCGGATCTCACAGAGGACACACATTCTAACAAAAAGGAGAAAATGAAAGCAACTTCAGTCCAAAACTCATAAAGTTAGCACCTTTGCATGGATGTACAGTTTCCCTTGATGGTGAAAACTCACTGAACGCTAGATGTGCTGGGCAGAGAAAAGAACTAAACTGAGCTTGGGTTTTTCCCCTCTCCCTCTGGGGTGAAACAGAGGAGGCCGGCCCTTTCCAAACTCAGATTCACCAGAGAACTGCCAGGCCTTTGTCTTGCTCTCAGGACTCTGATTCTCCTCAGATTTCATCCTTTCTTGCCAAGGCCCCTCTTCCCTCTCTTCTCTGGAGCTATCAGCATCTTTTCTTCCCTCTGTGGGGCTCCAAACACCTCATCTCCACATGCCATCTTCCAGCTTCAGAATACAGTCTTACTTGCTGCCCCTAACATAAAGTTTTTGGCCCTTTTGTTATATGAGTCTTGCCTCAGGAATTTAATGTGAGAGGGTGACTGAAAGTAGTTTTGACACTCTCAAAAGAAGAATGGATAAGGGCCACGCAGATAAGGGTAGACAAGAGGGCAAGGACCACCGCATGCAGAAACTCGCCAGCCTTGTTAAGGAGTTTGGACTTGTCGCAAAAGCAAATGGAAGCCATTGAGTGATTTTAAACAAGGAGCAACATAAGATCAGGTCTGAGTTTTAGAAAAATTACTCTGTGGTTGGGGGAAGGTTGAGGAGGAGAAAAGGGGTCAAGATTGGAGAAAAAGGTAATCTGGGCTGTTTGACAGGGAAGAAGCTCCCTGTCATTGGGGTATGCAAGCAGAGAGAGAGAGAATGTGTGGGGAAGATGGACACATCGTTGGACTAGCTCATACCTGAGGTCATTTCCAGCTCTGAGACACCAAGATTCACTGCGGGGGGAAACATACCTGTCCCTGTCCAACCTCTACTCCCCCAAGTGCACAGGCTGTGAAATTGAGAAGTACCCTGGATTGAGGTGGTCTGGGATAGAGTCCAAGCCTGTGTAGGTTTCTGTCTCCGTGGCATATTTGAGATCCCTCAGCCAGTGCCCCCCAATGGAGAGAAGGGGTGGTTCCATTTTGTTGTGCAACAGCTCATAAATCCAGGAATTACAAACAAAGAGGATTCTGTTACAGGTAAATACCATTTGAAATACAATCTCTGTAAGGGCTTTATGTTTGTCATGAATTTTATAAATTGTTGCAGTAATTAACGGGGCATAAAACAGGCTTCCGACCCTGTCCAGTCCCCAAAGGCCTTCTTGAATGCTCCATTGTCAAAGGTGCCACTGGGGCTCTCATAGTGGCTGTGCCCTGGGTGATGCTTGGTGTGGGGTGAGGGTGGGGCACTCAACCCTGGGGAAAACACCTCCGTTCATGGGCAGTAGTTTAATGGGCTCATTTTAAGTGGCTTAGAAAATGACATCTAGATTTACCTCCTGGGCCTTCCCTCAATAAATTAGAAGGGGGCCTAAGGCCTGGGAGACAATTAGGACCTTCCTCTGCCATTCCGTTAGAAGCTGGGCAGTGAGCAGGGCTTTCTCCCTTGCCATGGCTTGGGGGGGGGGGGGGATTTTCCTACATTTTTTCCACGTGTTTTCTTTCTCTCTGGGAAAACCATCAAATGCCTTATGGAAAATAAAGACCCCAATTCATGAACACAGTTTTGATTTCTTTCTAGAAAATAGTACCTTCTTGAAGTCTCGAATGACCCAGAGAACTGGTTCAGAGCCCCCCTGTTACTGCCACCCTGGAGGATGCTGTCTCCTTCCCCACCACTTGTGGGGTGTCGGGAGACAGTCAATAAGTACAGTGTCCTTGGTACTCCCTCCTCCTGCACTTTTTAATTAAAAAGATTCCAGGCAGACAAAGAGTACACCTGGTATAAATAATATGTATGAACCCACTTCTTGGCTGAAAATGTGAAACATTATAGATCAAACTGAAGCTCCCTGGGCCCTCTCCTATTTTTGTTTAATTTTTGTTGTTGTTTTGTTTTTGTTTTTGTTTTTGTTTTGCTGTTGTTAGAGAAGATTTTAAGTTTAAGCTTCTAGGGACTGCTTTAAACTGTATGGCAATGATCATGTGACCTGGTTTGTCTCACATTGTCATTCTATTTATGTCAATTGTGTCAGCATAGCTATTCATAACATTCCTTCATTCTCAAAAGTGTCCTAGATTGCATAATAAATTATATAGTACTCAGATTAAAGGTAACTTGAATGGCCAATTAAATAACTAGAAGGAAAGGTCAAGGCCAGTAGGCCCCACATCCCTGCTGCATCTTCCTACCAGGATAAGATACAAGGGAAATCTTCCTGCTCCATTATAACTCTTAGGTTATGCAAGCAAGCTATTTCACCTTCTAGTACCTTTATTTTTATATCTGTAAAATGGGGATAATAATATCTACCTTTTAAGACTATTATAAAAATCAAATCTCATATATATATATATATATATATATATTAGAGGCCCGGAGCATGAAATTCATGCATGGAGGATGGGGGGTTGTCCTTCAGCCCAGCCTGCTCCATTTCCAATCTTGGACCCCTTGAGGGATATCCAGGTAGGATTAGGCCTAAACAGGCAGTCAGTCATCCCTCTCACAATCCAGGACTACTGGCTCCCAACTGCTCACCTGCCTGCCTTCCTGATTGCCCCTAACCGCTTCTGCCTGCCAACCTGATCACCCCCTAACCACTCCCCTGCCAGCCTGATGCTCCCCTGTCAACCTGTTTGCCCCTAATTGCCCTCCCCTATAGGGAGGTCATCCTAACTGCCTTCCCATGCAGGCCTGGGTCCCCTCCCCCCAACTGCCCTTTCCTGAAGGCCTAGTCACCCCCATCTCCCCCCCTCTGCCAGCCTGGTGACTAACTGCCCTCCCCTGCAGGCTTAATCACTAACAACTGCCCTTCCTTGCAGGCCTGGTCCCAGCAAACTGCCCTTCCCTGGTGGCCATCTTGTGGTGGCCATCTTGTGTCCACATGGGGGCAGGATCTTTGACCACATAGGGGCAGTCATCTTGAGTGTTGGAGTGATGGTCAATCTGCATATTACTCTTTTATTAGATAGGATAGAGGCCTGGTGCATGGGTGAGGGCCAGCTGGTTTGCCCTGAAAGGTGTCCTGGATCAGGGTGAGTGTTCCCTTGGGGCATGGGGCAGCCTGGGCAAGGGGCCTGTGGTGGTTTTTAGGCTGGCCACATTCCCTGACGACTCAAGTGGAGACCCTGGTATCTGGGATTTATATATCTTCTACAATTGAAACTTTGTAGCCAGGAGAAGTGTTAAGCCTTCTGCTTGCTCTGAGATGGCAGCCATTGAAACTTTGTTGCCTTAAGCAGAGCCTGGCCAGGGTTTGTGGAAGCTTGGCTTCCCCCCATCACTAGGAGCAACCCAAGCCTCCCCCTGCTTTCTCTGTGGCTGTAGCCATCTTGGTTGGGTTAATTTGCATACTTGCTCTGATTGGCCAGTAGGTGTGGCCAGTGGGAGTGGTGGGTGTAGCGGAGGTATGGTTGATTTGCATATTGCTCTTTTATCATATATGTGTGTGTGTGTGTGTGTGTGTGTGTGTGTGTGTGTGTGTGTGTATCCTAACACACTGATATATTTGAAGCATTCACAGAACTAGAAAGAGCTATAAGTGGTCATATCTTGGACTCCAAGCAAGATTGTACTTCATCCAATAGAGGGTAGTGAGTGGCTCATTTGACTTTTCATGAGAATCCCTGAGGAGCTCTCTACAGCAATCACAGAACCATGCAATAAATAATTATGAATAAATGAAGCAGTCCCACTCCTATAAATTTATATCTAGTTCATGACTCCAAACTCTCACCATTTTATCTGTAGATGGTGTATATGCATGTGTGTGTTTACTGAAGATTCTACTCCCTATTTAAGAGGAAAGGAGTGCTATTAATATTTGCACTAGGGCAAGAGACATAAACATGGACTTTGAGAGGCAAATCAAGCCATATGGTCTATTGGGAATAACACACAAAAGGGAACAGTATGAGTTATTTTGGGAATTAATAGGCTCCCCAGTGTCAGTGTCTCTCAGTGAACTTTGTTGGGTTGTGGGTGGGGAGCAAGGATCCTCTTCTTGTTGTAACATGCTGATGTCCTGACTAAACAACCTAATAGCAGGGTAGCATTTCAGTTACAAATCAAGAATGGTAAGATCTCTTCCAACTACCGGTGGGTTGGTTGGGGTTGAGGAGGAGGAAGTCTCTGAATCTGTGCATTCTATAAAAGGCAGGACATTTTTATGGCCCTGGGGGACAATAAATGTTAACACACCAAAGGTGGCAATATAACAAGTATGCAAAATATCCTGAAGGGTCTTAAATCTTAGACAGCATGGCTGGTGTTTGATTGTCTTCGAGTCCTGACAAGTATAATGAATTGTCCAATATGCCCTCCACCGGGCATCAGGGAGGAAGTGTTGAGCACGTCTAGTATGAAATGTTCCTCTTTTGAAAATTCATTTGTTTCCTCAGGAAACCTGAGCTGCCTTGCAGCTACAAGTGAGCAAGTGCTCTTTGTGAGGAGAGCAATTGCAACTGATGTGAGCATTTGTAAAATAAAGACCTTCATGATCTGGCCCCCAGGATCATGGTCTACAGCACACAGCCAATTATGCAGAATATTTGTTCCTCTAATCATTGCTGGTCAGACTGAGAAATGATATCCTGTGTTTTTTCACTTCAGGTTCCCCTTAATTGGGAAAAAATAGTAATAATAACAGTTATGACTGCTGTTACAACTATGTCCACCATTTATTGCACCTTTACCATGTGCATATTTAGGTCTTCTAGTAAGCAGACACTGAGATGCATAGGGATACACCTGGTACAACAATGTCCATTAAGAAGGGGGAAAAGGCAGAACTGGATAGGGAGAGCCTTCAAGCTTGGGTAGGGATCTGATAACTGGAAATAAAAGCAGAGAGGAAACTGGATTGGCAGGAAGTAACCCACAAAAGCAATGCAGAACTGACCATAGTCTAGGCCAACCCATGAGGAGCTCTCAACAAAGACACCTCATTAGAGGAGGCCCACTTTGGGCAGAAATGACCAGGCCCTAAAAACCACCAAATGCTCAACCATTGCCTGGAGCTATCCAAAAGGAGTGTGGCCTCCATCAAAGGCTGAGGCAGATCATGGAGGGACTACACCTGGGGGCTTTCATCCCTCCATGGCTGCCATTATATCATTATATTTGTATTATTGACTGCAAAACTGAGGCCTAAAAAGAAAGTTGCCTAACTATACACAGCCAGTAAGCCTCAGGGCTGAGAGTGACTTCATAAATGTAAAAAACAAATAAAACATTCAAACCTGTAAAGAATGTTTGTGAATTTATTTGAGCCAAACTGTCAACAATTGCTGGGAAGCAGGAACTCAATGTATTGGGGTAATGCTCCAGAAAACAGCAGTTGTGTTTTTTTTACCTTGTTTTTTATATTACAATCAAAAGAGTAGATGTAAGTGGGTTATATGAACCGCATCGGTGATAGATTAGGAAGGCTGGAGAAAGCAAAGCAGGGAGACCTCTGGGATTGGGTAAAAAGTAAAATGATAGACACATGGTTCTTTTACTCAGGTTTACTTAACAGTCAACAATTAACTCAATAACAATGAGGGGATTTGTGTTCTCTGCAGAGTAGTGACCAAGGTTGACCATGGCCAGCAGAGACACCCAGCAACTATGCGCTGACAGTGTACATAGAAGAGCTATGCTTTGAGGGGTCCGGTAAAAGGAAAATTATTTTGACATTCCAATGATATATTATTATAGATACAAAAAGACAATAGGCTCAGTTAAGGTAAAGGTTGGCTTTTATCTGGGAAGATACAGGCCTAGGACATGACTACCCACCATTACTGCTTTTAATTAAAGTTTTAGTTTCAGACCATCATTTGTGGTTACTTTAGGTCTTTAGGTTTGCAAGATCACTATGCAGACCTTCCCTGAGTAAGTCAGATTAGCATGTGGCCCCTTTTGTCCACAATATAGACCTTCATTCAAAGGCCTACCATGCAGGAAGATAGTGAGGAGGAGGCAGAATCCCACAGGATGGGCAGGACTTGGGTTCCTGGAGACAAATATCCCAGGAGGATGGTGTGTCCAGTCACACACCATTTGATCCATGGGAGAGAAAGGAAAGATGGCCTCCAGGCAGCGCACCTCTGTCCAGAGTGGAGTCTAAGGCACATGCAGAGTGCTTTGTTACAGAGGACTCCTGACACACAGACCCCCTGACATCATCAGGATCACGCAGGAGCCAGGGAGTAGGACTCAGTGGGCTGTTGGGAGCGATTGAAGCTGCCACTCTGCAGAGTCCAAGGGCCATTGTGTTCTGTGGCAGAGACACGGCCTCTATCCTCTGCATGAGTTTCCAGCCAGTGTGATGAGTGCTCCAAGGACGGTGGTGTATATGCAGACACAATGGCAGGAAGAGGGGGAGGGAGGGTAGCTCTTCCAATCCCCACACATATGTCCAAGGTTGACCATGGCCAGCAGAGACACCCAGCAACTATGCGCTGACAGTGTACATAGAAGAGCTATGAATAAAGGGCTCAAGACCAGCCTCCTCCCAGTTTCATGTTTCTGAACATGACCTTATACTGTGCCTGTCTTCACCTTGAACTTCTGAATACCCCATACCTGACTGGCTCCAGCCTTCCCAGTTTGGCTCCAACTCAAACCCTGGCCTAGTGCCTTTGTTTCAAGTCTCTCCTCCAGCCACTGAGACCTGCATTGGCCGCTACAAGCCTCACAGCATAAACTCTGTAAAGCCATCCCTGGTGAGGGTGGGGCACAGGACATGACCTGCTGGAATGCAGCCCTGAAGGTCTACACTACACAAATCCAGCTCCCATCCTGCACACTCAACTAGAAAACTCTTCATGCAGAAAAGTTTTGCTGGCTGAATTGAAATGGATTGGATGCAGCATTTTTTAGGCTCTGGAGTATGCAGCAGTCAGAACCAAAATATCTGCCCTCAAGCTTCTATCTGGAAACTTAGATTCACACTCAGGAGGGTGGAATCTAACTACTGACCAAGTTCTTCAGGGGGGATGCAGAACAATTGAAAATGTCAGAATGGAGTCACTTGGAGTTAAATCCCAGCTCAGCCACTTCTTTGTGGGCCTTGGGCAAACCACTCAATCTTCTGAACCTCAGTTTTCACAACTATATAATAAAAATAATACTTTTAAAGGTTCAAGAGCTAATATTCAAAAAGCTCTTAACCACCTTGAGCCACAGAATTATTCTATGGTTTAGTGAGAAATAAATAATAAAATATCTAGTAAAATCCTAGAGCATGGTAGCTACAAAATAAGTTATGCTTTCTAAAAAAAAAAAAAAAAGGAGAGTGGGGAGATTATCTACTACTAGAGACCCAGTGCATGAAATTCATGGTGGGGGAGGCAGTGTCATTCAACCCAGCCTGTACCATCTGGCAATCCAGGACCCCTCGAGGGATGTCTGACTGCGAGTTCAGGGAGATCAGGCCTCAAATGTCAGTCAGACATGCCTCTTAAAATCTGGGACTGCTAGCTCCTAACTGCTGGCCTGCCTGCCTGACTGCCTCTAATAATTCATCTGCCTGCCTGATCACCCCTAACTGCTTGCCTGCCTACCTGATTGTTCCTAACTGCCTCTACCTCAGCTCCCGCTGCTGCAGCTTTGTCCGGAAGGATGTCTGAAATGACTTCTGGAAGGTTGTTCAGCTGTTGAATTAACATATTATGCTTTTATTATTATAGATTTGCCAATAATAATTTTATATATGCAACCCTACAGAATTATTTCTATTTTATAAAACATTTATAAATTCATTATCTTATTTGATCCTTTCAACTCAAGAAAAGGCTCCATATTTCCATTTTACAGAGCAATAAACTGAGATGTAAATACCTGGCCTCTGGGTGACCTTTTCAAGGTCACACTGACCTATAGCAAAGGAGCTAAGTCATTCACCAGCTCTGTCCCACAAACCTGTCACCTTTCCCTGCGTTTCTCTGGCCCCATCTCTCAGAGCTCTCAATTCTACAAAACCAGAAATCCCATTTCCTATTGCATTTGGAACCACAGAACTAGGTGATTAAGGTCATACATCAACCAAAAGAAGAGAAGGAACCCAGCTTCTGTCACTGGGCCAGACTCCAGACAGTTCTGCTAGGGGAGCTTGACAGCATGGCAGTTGGCCAGGTAGAATCTCACATACTGTGAGAGGCAACCTCCAGACTAAACCCTTTTACAGATAAGAACAATACAATGCCAACAAGGTAAAGGAACCCAGTGTGGTGATGTGCAAAGAGCCCTGATGGGACCGGGAGCCCTGGCTGAAGTGCCAGCTCAGGCATGACTGACACACTGTGGCTATAATAAGTCACTCTACTCTTCCAGCCTCAGTTTCCTGCTTCAGAGTTTTCCAAGGATTTACTCAGAAACAAGTTCCTCACAATTTTCCCAAAGCATGGCCTCTTTCAGAGCTCTAGTCCCTGGTGGCTCTCACATTCTAGGGTTTCTAGTTACTCTCTTAGAAGTTGAAAACTTCTAAAATTCCTGTGAGTATTCTGGTCCCTTCCTAGGGCCTTCCTGCCATTCAAATATATGGTACCAATTCAGGGGTAATCAGCCGGCCTTCCGCTCCCCATCCAGCTCAGAGCAGAAGCCTCATTACAGTTAATACCTGTAATTTGAAGGAGAAGCTGTAAATGGAATCCAGGCCACAGAAGGTGGGGGTAGGGATAGAAATGAGAGGCCACCAGACTGCCAGGGTGGCACCTGGATGACATGCATTTCAATTAGTTCAGATCCTGTGGGACACAGGTGACTTCCTTTGGAGGCTGCCAGGGAAAGGTGAAGTGCAGTTGCGAAGTACACTAATCCTACCACATCTGTCTGAGCCCCCAGCTCTGCATGCCCTGATATCTAATTCTGTCATTCATCCCTGGAAGGGCCCATCAGAGTCGTTTTGGAGGATGACTTGCTGCAAGATTTTGCTGAAGAATCAGGATTAAATTGGCCCCTTCTTCCCTAAATGACACTTCACTATGGAGATTTTGACAGCTAGGAGACACTGAAGAAAGGCAAATGTGCATCAAAATTTCTCTACTGTTTACTCAGAAACCAACCACTCAGGGTGAGCCCAAGGACTGGCTCCACAAACCCACAGACCTGCATAATTCACAAAGCTCTGGTTGCTAATATTTCCATTTATGAAAAAAGAAATTAAGGCTGGGTAGCTTTGGAATTCATGGTCTCTCTCACGATCCTATACTGCCATCTATGTCAGCCAGTGTCCAGGAAGGAGCCAGAAACCTGGTTTGAACAGGGAGAGATCAGAAATAATTGTTAATAGCCACAGTGCTATCAGGAAAGGTAGGCCTGAGTTGTGAGTTCTGTCTACCACATGCTGCAGAGTCAACCACTGGTGAAGTATGCAAGTTTGTCCGTGCCTCAGATTATTACCGAGAACCTCCTCTGTGCTAGGGCCTGTGCTGAGGTGCTGAAAATCAGTGAACCACACAGATGCAGCTCCCACCTTCACAGAATTTAGTCTAGAATAAATGCCTCATAGCTTATGAGAAAGGATCAAGAAACCCAACTTAAACAATTAGAGTAAGTGTGACTGATTGGAATCACCTGGAATGTCTGCAAAAAAAGGATTGTCATATCTAAATCCTACACCCAACCTCATGAATCAGAATTCCAATAGGTGCTTAGAGAAATCAGTGAAAACACGTTAATCACACTGTCTGAGTTGATGGGCAGGGGGCATCCAAGAAAGCCTTCTAGAAGACTAATACTAGATGCAAGACACTGTGCTAAACATTCAGTGCTATCTTCTTTTATCTTCCTGCAATCTATTATCTTTACATTTGTTAATCATGCCAACCTTTTGAGTTATTATCATCCCTATCTTACAAATGATTAAAATGAGGCAAAGAGAAATGCAGCAGATGAGTAACATAATTTCTAGACATTCCATAGTTTCCAACCTGGCACCAGAGAAGTCACTGGGAACTTCCCCAAAACAACACTCTCCTCTCTCTACCCTTCTCCCCGTCGTGCAGCCTTTTCCTCTGACTGAATGAATGTGCAAAGACACAGAGGTAAGAACAAACACAGATGATTGAAGGTGTCTGGTGAACAGAAAGTGCTAATTGATGAGACTAGTTATAAATAATTAAGATAAAAAGAGTGCTGCAAAATCTCAATCACTCATGCTGATGCTTCTAAGTTCCATTTAGCCCTTTGACCTACCTAAAAATGTGCTCACCTATGTCCTATATTGACTGTTCCCATCCTCAGCTTGGTTACACCACAGCCATTGCATACAGACACTTATGAATCAAAAGTTAGGAAAGTGGCAAAGCCTACATTCTATGCACTTTAAACTCCCCTGCAAACCTAGGGACACCAACTCAAAATTTTTTATGTCCAGCCCCATTTCCTTATCACCCCTTTGCCTGGATCTACCAATAGGACAACAGGCTGTGGTCTAAGCCAAGCTTTGTACCTTTCCTTCTTGTCATCAAGATCAACTTTTCCTGTGTTTGTCTTTTCTCACTGAGCTATTAATTTGATTAATGAAGAATAAAACTAATTTATTTTTTAACAGTGATAAATACCACAATGAAACAGAAAGAGCATGTGTTTTGGGTCAGGAAAACATGAATTCAAGTCTTGGCTTAGCTGTTAACTAGGTCTCTGAGTCTTAATTGCCCCATCTGAAAAATGGGGTAATACCTACCCCATGGAGTTGCTGAGGGGTGAAAGTTAAGTAATGTCAGTGAAAAACCATTCATAAGCTCTTTACAAAAATGCTTCACTAAACTTGAAATTGATTACCTAACACCTCTCTGGCCCATTAAATCTCCTACCAAGGCTAAATGAGAGTAGATGTTATATTTGAAATCCTTTTTAAGTTTATCCAAGTCAGTTGGCTCTGGAATCAGAACCTCCTACATCTTATTCAGGCTCTACTACTTATCACCTGTGTGACCTCAGACACTTTACCTAACTTGATTGTATTTCAGTCTTCCTATCTGTAAATGGAGATAATGATAGCATTTAATTCCCAGGATTTTAGTGAGAATTAAATACAACAAAACAATAAGATCCTGCCAAGTTGATATGGCTCAGTGGGTGAACATCAACCTATGAACCAGGAGGTCATGGTCTGATTCCATGTCAGGGTACATGCCTGGGTTGTGGGCTCGATCCCCAGTGGAGGCATACAGGAGGCAGCTGATTAATGATTCTCTATTATAACTGATGTTTCTATCTCTCTCTCCTTCTCCCTCTCTGTAATTAATAAAAATATAATTTTAAAAAAAGTAAGTTCTAAGTATAGTGCCTTAAGTATAACTGCTCAAAAAAATATTAGTTTCTTTTTAAAAAGAACTCTCTCTCTCTCTCTCTCTCTCTCTCTCTCTCTCTCTCTCTCTCTCTCCAGTGCATAAAATTCATGCACGGGGAGCAGGGTGTCCCTCAGCTAGCCTGCACCCTCTCCAATCTGGGACCCCTCAAGATATGTCTGACTGCTCGTTTACTGGGATCGGGCCTAAACAGGTAGTCAGACATCCCTCTCACAATCCAGGACAGCTGGCTCCCAAACCGCTTGCCTGCCTGCCTTCCTGATTGTCCCTAACCACTTCCGCCTGCCAGCCTGATCACCCCTAACCACTCCCCTGCCAGCCTGATTGATACCTAACTGTTCCCCTGCCAGCCTGTTTGCCCCTAACTGTCCTCCCCTGCAGGCCTGGTCACCCCTAACTGCCTTCCCGTGCAGGACTGGTACCCCTAACTGCCTTTCCCTGCAGGTCTGGGTCCACCTCAACAGCCCTTCACAGTCACCCCCAACTTTCCTCCTCTGCCAGCTTGGTCACCCCTAACTGCCCTCCCCTGCAGGTTTGATGGCTCCCAACTGCCCTCCCTTACAGGCCTGATCACCCACAACTACTCTCCTTTGCAGGACTGGTCCCTCCCAATTACCCTCCCCTCCTGGCCATCTTGTGGTGGCCATCTTGTGTCCAAATGTTGGCAGCCATCTTTGACCAAATAGAGGCAGCCATCATGTGTGTTAAAGTGATGGTCAATTTGCATATAACTCTTTTATTAGATAGGGTATGTTGTGTTATTTTCTGCATCTTACAGAGGAATAAACTAAGGCCCAACAATATTGAAGTTTCAACCAAGGACATTCAGTGAGTAAATGGCATTGTTAAGCTTTGAACCCAAGTTTGCAAAATGCCAAAATCTGCTCATATCCAATCTTCTCCATTGTCTCTCATTGAAGAGCTTGGCCAACAGCTGCTCAGATCTGATTATGCATTCTCTATGAGCTCATCAGTAACCTAAACTCTTAGTTGACCCAAACCTAAACCCTTTCCTTTAGACTCTAGAGTCTAGAGGAAGGGTAAGATGGGGTGAGAACAGCAAGAAGATGAAGACAACCTTAGAAAGTGTGGGGAGGACTGTCTCAGCCAGGACAGGTGACAGGGAAAGGGGAATCCGGATATGAAAGGGCATCGAAGGCAAAGGAACAGCATGGCCTGGGCCCTACCTCCCTGTTCATCTCCCTCCATATTCAGAGAGGATCTGTTATCTTTTTAAGAGACTTCATCCTAAAGGACATAAAAACTGCATTAGGAAGCTCATTTCTTTTCTGTCCAATGGAAAACTCACCCCAGTGGAAAAGATAGAGCACACCACTGTAAACAACCCTGCCTTCTCCAAAATCCAAGAGCTAGTACTCAAAAGGTGCCTCTCACATCAATATCACTGACCCTGCCCTTTGCAACAGAAAATTCGGTCCCTCTTCCAGAAGTACCAGGGGTGAGATTTAAAGGGTACTCAGAAATCATTATCTAGAAAACTCTTGACTTTCAGGTGGGGAATATGCCAAAGGTCTATGTAAAGAGGAGTACTTAGCCACTTCTGCAAGCCATGGAGAAATATCCAAATCCCCTCCCACCTCATTCATTAATTCATTTAGTACCTATTTATGAAGATGCAAATACTATGCTCATAATTAGAAGCTAGATGCCTCCAGCTAACAAGCCAAAAAAGGCATGATTTTCAATACACTATGTTTTTAATTTTTAACTTAATTGATAGCATTTAAAAATCATCATTTTAAAATAAATATCCAGATGTTTGTCTTCTTTTAAAAAATCAGAATAGGACACATTTCTTGGGCCTGGAAACATGTTAGACTGGTGCCTACTGCTCAGCTGCATCCCAACCTCCCACTGCACCTCTCTTTCACACTTATGCAGGTGTTGTAAGAAACTCACCTTGCCTTGTTTTGCTACCTTAGGTGGTTTTTACATATGCTTATTCCCTCTACAGCAGCATGTCCTAAACTTAAATGTGCATATGAATCACCTGAGGTTTCTTTAGGATTCAGATTCTAATTCTGTAAGTCTGGGGTGGAACCTACGATTCTATATTTCTAACATACTGCCTGGTAGATACTGGAGCTGATGATCTAGTCAAGGACAACACTTTGGGAAGCAAGTCTTCCAAGAACCTGGTTTTTACATATGCCTAGGACACATTCCACTTTTCCTGTTTGGCTCTCTAACTTCCATCTCTCTGTCAGTACTCAATTTAGGTATCCCCTCCTCTGGGAAGCCTTCCATAACTGCCCAGGGTAGGCTAAGCCTAGTCCTCAACGCTTCACACACCTTTGTGCTTCCCTCTGTCGTCCCAAGCAATCCAGTGAATATGACCCATTGGGAGGTCTTCCTTTCTCAGTTCTTAAGGACAGGGACTCTGCTTCTGTTACTTCCTTATCTCTACAGTGCCAGATATATGGTGGATATTTCAAAATATATGTTTAAATGAGACTTTGAAATCGGCCTCCTCATTTATTAACATAGCCAGGTGGAAGAGAAATGCCTGAGAACTTGGTGAAGCAGAGCATGTGGAGAGAAGCAAAGTTGCATTCAAATTCTTGCTCATCAGCTGGGAAAGAGACTTCACATGTGTTGTCTCAGATCCCTGAACCTCATTAAAAGAACCTCTCTAAAAAGTACATACTTATGCCTGTTCAGCGTGGCTGAGTGGTTGAGCATCAACCTGTGAACCAGGAAGTCACAGTTGTATTCCCAGTCATGGCCAGGTTGTGTAGGGTGTGCAGGAGGCAACGATCAGGGGTTCTCTCTCATCATTGATGTTTCTAACTTCCTCTTCCTATCCCTTTCTCTCCAAAGTCAATGAAAACATTTTTTTAAGAACATACTTCTCAGTTTTCCTCTAAATATGAAATTAAATCACACAGCTAGCCCAGTGCTTGGCACAAGGTAGGCAATGAATAAATGCTTATTGTGATTCACCTTCTTGCCAGGTCCTGGGTTCTGCACAGCCCTGAAGAAGAAAGCCTAGGCCATTTGAAGCAGGCCTTTGACCTGACAGACTCAAGCGATTTCAGATTTGCACTGCCCTCCTGGGGATGCCTACAGCCCAGGGACCTGTCTTAGTCCTCTGATCACAGATAGGATCCATGCAGCCTGGGAGTAGCTGCAGCCCAGGAGCGTATAGCCAGGGAGCAGTGGCAGCCACAGGCAGGTGTGGCCACAACTTTGGCTTTCTCCTTTCCACCTGTCAGATGTGTGGCTTCACCTGTAACTTTCAGCCTCTTCTCAACAGCTTATTAAGGGCTTTCTTTCTCCTCTTCCTCTCTTTCTTTGCTTTTCCCTGAATCTCTCACTGCACCATCTATGTGCAAAGCTAATCTTGGCTCACATAACCGTGTGCTTAAAAGGGTACTGGTCAGGGAGGTAGAAATGTAGAAATCTAATTCTGTCTCTGCCGCTCGCAATCTGTGTGCCCTTAACTTTCTCAAGTCTTGTGTATTAGTTATCAATGGCTGAGTGTGGGGGCCCTGACCAGAGTACCCCAGAGGTTAAAGGCCCACTCACTATGCAAAAGAGCAATGACTCAGCAGTAGCACTATACGTACTTTGAAAGTGCACCCTTATACAGTGTAACTTCCTTATGTTAATGTAACACAGGGGTCACTAATTGGCTCAAGGCCTCTTTGGTTTGAGTGTGTATATAAGGTGCCACTGACCAGCCAGTTGCCGGCTGCTTTGTTCATAGTAAAGCATATCCCATCTACCTACCCGTGAGTTCTTTCAATTTCCTGTATCCAGAAGGGTCAAGTCCCTGGCTCAGGAACTTGCACCCGACACTGAGTTACAAATTCCTCCAATCTTTAGCAGCTTAAAACAATAAATACTTATTATATCACACAGATTCTGAGCACCTGAAATCTAGGAACTGCCAAACTGGGGGGTTCTGGCTCAAGGTCTCTCATGAGGGTGCAGTTATGCAAAGGTCTGACTGCAGCAGAAGGACCTACTTTCACAGAAGCTCACTGGTATGGCTATTGGGGGGGGACCTCAGTTCTTAGGCGCATTCATCTCAGAGTATGGCAGCAGGCTCCAAGTGATCCAAGAGAGCAATAGTAACCAACATGGAAACCATGGTCTTTTACAACATCCTGTCAAAAATAAAAGACCTTCGCCCTGCCATATACTATTGGTCTCAGAGGCCAACTCTGGGACAGTGTGTAAAGGGATGATACAAGGCTGTTGAATACCAGAAAACAGGATTATTGGGGGCCATCTTGGAGCCTGGTTATCTGTGAGGCACTGAATTATGTCCCCAAAAATTCATGTGTCTTAAGTCCTAACTTCCAGCAACTCAGAATGTGACTGCATTTGGCATTAGTGTCTTTAAGGAGGTAATTAAGGTAAAGTGAAGCCTTTAGGGTGGGTCTTCATCCCATATGGCTGGTATCCTTGTATTAAGGAGATTAGGACACAGACACACACACAGAGGGAAGATGTGAAGACACAGAGAGAAGATGGCCCACTACATGCCAAGGAGAGGGGCCTCAGAAGAAACCAACCCTGCCAACACCTTGGACTTCTAGCCTCTAGTACTATGAGAAACATTTTTATTGTTTAAGCCACCTTGTCTCTGATACTTCGTTAAGGCAGCTGAGAAAAATTAAACACACCCACACCTGCTCCTTTCTCTGCTGAATGGAGATGCATTGACGCCTCCACCATGTACCTGCACAGCACCTGGCACAGAGAGGGCCCTCACAACAGCAGTCTCCTCCTCCTTCCTCTCAGCTCCCGTCCCTTCAGCTGTAAACAGGATAGGATTCCATGTCTTCTGTGGTCCCAACACTATGTGGATCTCAGTTCAGTGCGTGATCCTCTCTGAAAACCCAGAGTAATTCTGGAACTGAGCTTTGCAGGTAAGAAACAGGTTGCCTCAGGGCTGTTGCCTTCAGGCAGATGATGGCGTGAGAAGGTTTAGAGGCCCTTTTCTCCAGGAAAGGGAAGGGAAGGGCCTTATTTCTCAAGCCCCTCCCTCTGTCCAGCACTTTGTGCAAATGGTTGCATTCCCTCTTCCCAGCATGCCTCTTGCTCTGCACACTTTTTTAGCCCATCTCACAGACAGAGCTCCTGCATGTTCAGTAACTGGCACAAGCTCACACATCTATGGCAAAGTCAAGTGGGACTATGATTTCAGGTTTGCTTACTCCAAAGCCCTTGCACCTAACCTTCTGCTCTACTGCCTCCCAGCAGAGCCATTGAGGCTCCAGCCTCATTCTCTGTATTCTAGCACAGTTTGACACAGAAGCTACTCTATTCATATTTGTTGTATACATGCAAAAATGAGTAAGTGAAAATTTTAAAGAAAAAATATGCAACTGAGTATAGAAAATAGCAAGCTGCTGGCCACATTGAAAGGACTTTTTACCCAAGTTTCACTTCCTCCAGGAAGCACCCCCTACCCATCTCACTCACAGAGATCTGGCCTTCTATGTGCCCTTCTGGTGGTACTTAACAGATCTGTGAGCAAGAGTTGTCAGAACTCAGGAACTAAGGAGGCAGGTCAAAGAGGCCAGGTGAGGAACCTATGCAGACAGGCCCTGAGAGGACTTGCCATGGAGCAGGCACGGAGCTACGTGCTCTCCATGTCATTCATTTGGCCTACCCAACTCCACGTTAAGGAAAGAATTCTTAACCTCGCCATGCTCAGTTTCCATATGCTTGAGGGAGGTAAGTTACTTGCCCAAAATCACAACAGAGATTACATGCCAGAGCTTGAATTCAAGCCCAGGCCTGTCTGATATGTGAGCTCTTCCCAAGGTCAGCCTGTCCTTCAGAGGAAGGCCAAGTACTGCAACTGGAGGTTAAGGCAATAGCTAGGCTTTGAGTGCCTGGTTAAGGAGGTGGGCTTTGTCTTGAAGAAAATAAGAAGCCATTGTAGGGTTTTAAGCAGTGGGAGCAACATGGACTAGTTAGTTTTTTGGAAAGATCATTCTGGCAAGACCAGAAGAGTGAGTGGAAAGAGAGAAACCAGACCAGTGGTGCTCAGAACATAGTCCCCAGACCAGCAACATCAGCTGGGAGCTTGTTAGAAATGCAACATCTCAGCCTACCAGCCCCTTCCTCAGATACACTGAATCCAAAACTCTGGGGATGAGCCCAGTAATCTGTTTTAATAGTCCCTGCAGGGGTGTTCCCTAGAGTTTGAGAACAGCTTGACCAGAGGTCACATGATCAGCTAGAATTTTATTTAAATTCTTTGGAGAAGGTGGGAGCATAAGCCAGAGCACTGCTAATATGAAAATACCAGCCTTTATATCTGATTTCATTGTAATTATTTCAGTCACATATAATTATCAACCATAATGCTGCAGGGTATAAAGAATGATTTCCATCTTTCAGGTTTAGAAATTGAGCTTCAAACAAGTTAAAGCAAAGGCCACATTGTAATTTCTTACCAAACAGAGACACCTTTGAAAGGGAAAGTAGGGACCTCACTGGTTTGGCTCAGTAGAGAGAGCATCAGCCTGCAGACTGAAGGGTTCCAGGTTCGATTCCTGTCAAGGGCATGTACCTAAGTTGCAGGCACATCCCCAGTGAGGGGTGTGCAAGAGGCAGCTGATCCATGTTTCTCTCTCATTGATGTTTTTAACTCTCTGTCCCTCTCCCTTCCTCTCTATAAAAAAATCAATAAAATATATTTAAAAAAAAAAAGAAAGGGAAAGTAGGTGCTAATAATCATTACACAGACCTGCACTGGGACCATCCTATGCAAACCAGGACGTGTGATCATGCTGACATCCAAAGCCAGGACCACAGATTGCAATGCCTGCGTTCTGCAGTCTGCCACAGAGCGTCTGCTTCCTTTCTCGGCCTGGGGAAGTCAGGGGAGGCCAGGGGGTACGGTACCATGGTTCTGCATTCTGCCTGCCAGGTTTTCTCCAGGAGGATTGGGAAAGATGCAAGGGAGAGATCCAATTTTCCTCCATCTGTTCCTTGTTAAGGTCTGGGCAACCTGACCTTTCTGTACTTTAGCGCTAGTCCAAAGCATAAGCAACGTGTCACAGTTTTATTGAGAAATACTGCAAAGGTCAGAACTAAACGGAGCCTGTGAGACTGCCCAGGCCCCTCTGGGACACCCCTCCCACTGCAGCTCTGGGCTGGGGTGTGCTGCAGCTGCATTGGGAGGCTGAGATGAACACTGCTGCTCAAGATCCCAGTTACCATGGAAATACAGGCCACCACCACCCCCATGAGTACTTGCTTGACAGTGCTCCCAGTTGCACACTGCTGCCACTCCCTGCAGGCCCCACACCTGCCCCTCCAGGAGGGGTTGCACTTTCCTACTTGGCAAATGAAGCACTTGAGACACAGAGGAGCAGAGCAATTTACAGGAAAGTCACCAGCCAGCACAGAGCTGGCCCAGCTTGCCTTTCTTTTGTGCCCTTCGACCATTTATTAATTTGGAAACAGAAAATTTTTGAAATTTGCTTGGAAGATAGTAAATCTGAATTTACATAATTTTTCCTTCTAATTTTTCTCTTAAAAGTGGGAGTTGGTCTTTAATGCTTAGTTTTAGTCTATTCTTTTACTATTTATAGTTTATTGAGATGCAAAAATGGAAAAGTTGTCCAGTCCAAATTCTCCTGACTCCAAGGTCATTGTGCAGTCCACTGGGCTGAGGCCATGGTCTTGAGCATCCACTATGTGTCAGGCACTAGCTGGCGGATAAGATTGGTTACCTCATTTAACCCCTTTTTTCCAATGAGAAACCTGCAGCAAAGAGGTGGCAATGCCATCCTTGAGGCCACTCTCCCAGTGAGGGGTACAGCCAAGATTCAAACCCCCTCAGATCCCAAAGCCAGTGCACAGGAAGGGCAATGTCCTGTTCAATTTTATATCTTGAGTGTTGTTAACATTTCCCCATGTCAACTTATGTACAAAGGGCAGAAAGGAAGGAGGAAGAAAGAAAGAGAGAGAGAGAGAGAGAGAGAACTTGAGATTACTCCACATCTTTTCCTTTTTCCTTAAAATTCTAGTACCTCCTCTGTCTTCCTCACTCCCTGCTGATGACCTTGTAATTTCTGGTCACTGAGGAAGCAGATGCACTCAGAAAGTAACTTCCACACACTCAACCCCTATGTCTACCCATTGCACTCACCCATGCTTAGGTGCTCTGCCATCCTTCCTGTCACTATAGATATCTATCCTGTGCTGGTGAGGCCAACTTCCCCTGGCTGGCCTAGACCCATTCTGCCTCACTTCCCTAGGACACTGATGGCAAAATTGTCTCCTTCGTCTCCTATACTATCAAATTTCCCCCCTTTCCTTTTCCCAGCAACAAGTGAACACTTGGAAAATCTGTTTGCAAGGTAGTTCACTCACATGGCTGTTCACACAGTTCCTCCCCAAATAGTCCTGTTTCTCATAGAATCACTTAGGCATTCTCACAACATAGCAGCGGGCTTCGCCCAGAGCAAGCAGCCCAATGTCAAAGGCCAGGAGGAATCTATAATGCCGCATTTGACCTAATTTTGGAAGTCACACAGGGTAAGGGAATCAGATTGCACCTACTGGAGGGAAAAGTGTCAAGGAATTTGTAAATCTATTTTAAAACCATGGGATCTACCACCAGAGATGCCTGTGAAGCATAGTGGTAGTGTTGGGGGAGAACATGTGTCAGGTTAAATGTTCTACCTCCACTCAAACTTCTATGTTCTAGATTTGATGTGTTCAACATTGCATTGCAGAGTACACTTAGCTTATGACTACTTAGTAGATGGATTCTACCTTGTGAGTATGTAGTCAGGCCAGAAGGAAACTTCCAGATCATGGATCCAATTTCCTTATTTTACAAAAGGGAAAACTGAGGCCTACAGAAAAGCAGTGACTGTCCCGGGATAACCTGGAAAGTCAGTGGCCCAGCTCTACCCAGAAGTCTGTGTTCTAAGCCCTGGGCAGGGCTTCTCCAGGTATTCCATACAGTCTATTTGTAAGAGGGCTTTCCCAAAAATCAGATGGAGATAGCCTAAGAAGAAAAATGAGCTCTAAAGAGGGCTATTCAGGGGAGAAAGAAACAAATTGAACTTATTTCTCAGGAACTGCTGAGACCCTGAGACACACTACCCTCCTCCTAGGGTGCAGCCAAGACTGAGGCTAGCCAGGAAAGAAAATAGATATGAGCTCCAGCTGCCTCAAGACCCTCCTCATGGCAGTGCAGGCAGTCATTTTCTGCTTGTTGATTGAACACATTGACCAAAAACCCCCTGCTCTGTGGCCAGTTTTTCCCAGAAACTCGGGAACACAGGGATCTGCTCATGTCGAGGGTGTAAGGTGATGAAGAAACAGACCAAAGTAGCTGAGAGAATATTTTATACTAGAGGCCCAGTGCACAAAATTTGTGCAAGGGGAAGGGGGGAAGGAGGAGGGCATTTCTCAGCTCAGCCTACACCCTCTCTGATCTGGGACCCCTCAAGGGATGTCCGATTGCCCGTTTAGGCCTGATCCTACTAGGACATTCCTCTCACAATCCAGGACTGCTGGCTCCCAATTGCTCGCCTGCCTGCCTTCCTGATTGCCCCTAACCATTTCTGCCTGCCAGCCTGATTGATGACTAACTGCTCCCCTGCAAGCCTGATTGTCCCTAACTGTCTTTCCCTGCAAGCCTGGTCACCCCTAACTGCCCTCCCCTGCTGGCCTGATCGCCCACAACTGCCTTCCCTTGCAGGCCTGGTCCCTCCCAACTCCCCTCCTCTGCTGGCCTTCTTGTGATGACCATCTTGTGTCCACATGGGAGCAGCCATCTTTGACCACATGGGGGCAGCCATCTTGTGTGTCTGAGTGAGTCAATTTGCATATTGCTATTTTATTAGATAGGATTGTTTTGCAGGCTGCTTATTATATATTGTGTATTTTTATCCATCATTAGGTTTCATAATAACTTGGCATTATGTATACACTTATGAACCTTCATATTTTATAATAATGTGACATAACAGCACTTTGTGATATTTAATTGCGTAGGTTATAGCAGAGATATCTATCTCCCAGGCCTTATCTAACATTCCTAAGAGCTCTGGAATAGTATTCACATTCCTGCCATTTCTCTACAGGAGTGGTAGAGTGGTGGTGGAGGAGCATACTGCTCAAGAGTCAGACCGCCTAGGTTTCAGTCCTGCCTCTACCACACATGAACTGTGACTTTGGGAACGTCATTTGACTTCTCTATGCCTCTGTGTCTTTATTCGTAAAATAGAAATTCTCTTATTTGCTGCCTGGTGAAATTGTTAGGAATGATGAACAAGTTGACATTTGGACAACATGACAGAGCCTGGTGCCTTGTGAGAACTCAGTGTGACTATTAGTATTACTGGATGTCACAGGTTAGCTGTTTCCAGGCACAAGTGTTACAGGTAAGTGTCTTACCCAAAATCACATAGTAATCTGGCCAACTTTCCAGACCCAAGAAGTTGGACTAGAAGGTCCCGTTCTTAATTGTGTGCCACAATTTATGGGAATAAATTGTAAATAAATATGCAAAGTCAGTCATGTGTTGATTTCATAAATTTAAATAATGACCTTATTTTGATACACTAACAAATGGTCAATTTAATCCTCCTCTTAGGAGATTGGTTCTGCTGTTATACGTGTTTTACAGATGAGGAAAGTGAGGCACACAGAGGCCACTAGGTGACACTACTGGTAAGCGGCAGAACCAAGTTCAGGCCTGGCATTGAACCTCCAGTCTGCTGTGCTAATGGCCTCATTGCATCCTAACAGATGGCTTTCCTTTGTGACAATCAATTGAAATGTTGAGTGTGATGAAATGCTGGATAGAAATCTGTTGGTGGCAAAGTGCTTAATTCTTCTTCAAGATATTTGGCCATTTGCATTTGTTTACCAGTCTTAATTGGTGCAGTCTGTGTTCTATATTGTGTGTTCCAAGTACAGGCTGCGAGACACACAGGCATTCAAGAACCTGAAGAGCTACCTTATGTACTATTTCATGCATTTGCTATATGGCTGCCTACTCCTCCCTAAATCTGCCATGCATTCTCCTGCTTTTGTGCCTTCTGCATGTTATCTTGCTGCTTGTAATGTGCTCTGCCTCCATTTGGGGAATGCCTACTCTTCCTTTGAGGTCTTGCTCACATCACCTCCTCTATGGAGCCCTCTCTGATTTCCCCAGACAGAGAGGCTCTCTCCTTTATGAATGCTCAGATTTTACACTTTCCAATGTTGTAGCATTTGTCAGTATGTACACGGCACCCCACGGTAACACACATCCTTTCTCTTCATAACCTTTCAATACTAAGTGGCCCAAGGACAGGGGTTGGGTTTTATTTAACTCTGAGCCACTGTGCCCAGGATAGCATTGGCTCATGGAAGAAGCTGGAGGAGCATAAATTGAGTGATAAAAAAATAAAAGACCTTTTTTTTAAAGAGTTTCTGTAATTTGATCTAATATTTTTCTGCAGAACACCTGGTTCTCTGGCCAGAGGGTGGCTTTCCCACCACTTACACAGCAAAGAGCTCTGGAAGAGTGTGGCTTCCTGAAATTTTTCCTGTATGTCCCTTGAAATTGCATCCCAAATGTTTCCTATTTGTTTTACACCTCATAATTCTCTTCCTTCTTCCTTGTCTAATAGTTGCAGGCTGTTTCCCTTTATCCCTGCTTGTCAGAAAGTTCTGGTCTGGATTGACATCCTCTCATCACATGGGCCCTGTGGGCCGCAATCCTGTTTGGGGCAGTTCCCTGAAACTGCAGCAGGGACCAAAGCATGGGTTTGGGCTCCACTACTCATTTCCTGGGTGAATATATAACCTCACTTCGCTAAACCTCAGTTTCCTCATCTGTAAAGTGGGACCACCTACCACTTCCTCTGTAGGATATCATAATCATTCAACAAGTTGTAAATGTGTGGAATACTAGCACATCTTAGGCACTCAAAAAAATGATCCAGCACATTTCCCTGGGCAGACAAGATTTTTTACCATAATGCAAAGCATAACCCATAAAACACAGACTGTCTCCAGTGATGGGAAGTAAAATATGTGGGAGCTACTCAATTATTGCTGGGCGCATCCCCATCTAGCCCTCTCCCTTGACATCATGTAGTTAAGCAGAAACCTACAACATAGATCATATTTCCCTGTGGCTCAATCACATTTCACGGCACTTGTTCTGACACAGAAGCACATAGATGAACCAGGGCCATGGGAACAAGACAGAGAGGGACATGATGAGCTATGCTTGGGGACATGAGCAGGGCAGGCTTCAGGGGGGGAGGCCAACAGGGAGAGAAAGGGGGGTGTATAAAGCATGCCTCCCTCCTTAGATTGCCACAGTGAGAGAGGAGGCAGAGATAATAAGAGGGACTCAGGACTCAGTTTACCAGAAGGACAACAAAGAAGGCTCTGAGGTAGGCAACAAATGTTAAATCCTGCCAATGCTATTAACTAACTGGCCAGTCATAGGAAACTGTCTGAAACCTTTTCTTCCTCTGTAAAGTGAGTTGGCTAGCCCAGCTTCTACAGCATCAGAGTTTTGTAAAAGATCACACAAGGTCACTACTTAGGTGGACACACAGTTTAAACTACAACATGGTGTTTGTTCCTTTGGGAAGGAAATTTTTCATCATCTTGTGGTCTGTTTTCAATCTCCAAGCCTTTGGGTTCCTTGCCAGCCCACTTTGCCAAGAATCCCTTCAGATACCATCTAAAAGGATTTGCCCAAATCCAAAACTCTAGGAGGTTTCAGTGAGAAGACTGGTGACAAGGGAAATCTCACATGCTCCTCTGGGAGAGCTTGACCCTCAGTCATCTTTGCTGTTCCTTTAAAAAGGATAAACATGTAAGGACAGAGTGGAGAGGAGTTGCAAAAGAATTAGAAAGTGACACAATTATCTTCTCTTTATGCCTTTGTCATAAAGGCTAATCGTTTTTACTTTTTAAATTGCACATGAGCTCTTGACAGGTGGGGTCACGAGTAAATGCAATTATATTTGAATATCCATGTATGTTGCATACAAAGCCCTGGACCCGTGCCTAGGCAAGTCTTTTATGTGCTGCCATCCAAGAGGAAGTCTCATTTGAAAACTAACAACTGATATTCCTTCCCACCCGGTATAAACAGAACCCTGATCCAGGAATTCACTCTTGTGCCCCTCTGGTGGGCATTCTCTGGTGTTGAATATTTTATCACAACTGATGATCACAGTGTCACAAAGAAACTTTATTCTGTCCCCAAGACTGTGTAATAAGAGTAGGCACTCAATAAGTGAAACCCATAATAATGTGTTCCACAGTTCACAAACTTTTCTCTGATTCTCCTGACACTACTACAAAGTAGGTATTCTTATCCCCATTTTACAGATGAGAATGTTGGTCAAGTTACCACTGAAGTGACCTTCAGCACCAACCTTGACAGAACCCAACCTAGGACTGAGGTATGTCATCACCACTCAGCAAGTATTGTTTTTGCATGTCCATCATGAAGGCAAACACTTGACTGTGCATTTCGGGGTATGATAATGAACAAAATAGGTTTCATCATTGTTCTTGGGGCTCACAGCTTGGAAGTTAAAACAGATTCATCTGACTTACAATCACTTCTTACCCATGTAGGGGGAATAGATGTTTCCAAGGTAACACACAGCTAGGGAGGGGGCTTAACCGGGTTTGGGCTGAGAGGAGGTAGGATGGTCACAGTAAATTCTTCCCGAGGAAATTATATATAAACTGAGCCTTAAAGAATAAGTAGGAGTAAACAAAGAGGTGAGGAAGTTTAGAGGAAAGAGCCTTCCAGACAGAGGAAGCAGAGAGAGCATATTTAAGGCAAAGGGGAGAGTAATAGAAAAGTCTGGGTGGTGGGCAGCGGCAGGGCTTTCCGGAGTTCACACCTCTTCCTGAGGACACCAAGGAGCCTCTGAAAGTCGTACATGGGGAAAGATAGACACACGTTTGTATCCCCTGCCTTGCTATCCCTCCCCCATCCATCCTCCTGGCTGCAGCCTGAACAGACATGGGCCAGTCTTTGAAAGGTGGTCAGTGGTCCAGGACAGAGCTGCTGGGGACTGGGATGTAGGCTGTGGCTATGGAGATGGAGAAAAGAGGATGGATGAACTAAGGGAGCGAACTCTGAAGCTCCCTAGAGCCCCAGCCCATTGCAATGTGGGCACTGGATCAGGGATGTTATGAAGATGAAGAATGAAGAAAAAGAAATGGGACCTGAGGGACTAATAAGCTAGGGTGTTGGTTTGAATTACGTTGTTTGCCAATGTGTTCGTATTTCTTTTCTTGTTCTTTGTTTTTCCCCTCAATCAGATGTATGAAGATATAAACTAAAGCATTCTCTTTTAAAAGTTTATATGGGATCATAACCCTGTTTTATATATGGGAAAAAGCTGACTCCCAGTGGGTTTGCTGTATTT
>PVJN01017198.1:0-40992 GCA_004026805.1 Lasiurus borealis
TTTTAATTATGTTGTATCTTGGTGTCAGTCTTCTGGGAGCTCTTTGCACTTCCTGAACTCATATATTTCTTTCACTAGGTGGAAAATGTTCTCAGTCATTATTTCTTCAAATAGGTTTTGATACATTGCTCTTTGTCTTTTCCTCCTGGTATCCTTATTATATGAATGCTGGTAAAATTGATATTGTCTCAGAAATCCCTTAAACAATCCCCATTTTTTAAATTATTTTCTCTTTTTGCTATCCTAATTGAGTGTTTTCTACTATCTTGTCTTCCAGGTCACTGATTTAATTCTCAACTTCATGTAATCTACTGTTTATGCCCTTAAATAATTAATTTCAGTTTTTGAATTCTTTCTTTTTTGTATTCTTCATTTTGACTGGTTCTATTTTACAGTTTCCTTCTCTTTCTGGGGGCCTCACTGAGTTTATCTATTCTTTATTCAAGTTCAAGAGCATCCTTATGACCAGTGTTTTGAACACTGGTTATCTAGTAGGTTGCTTTCTTGTCTTTTTCTGTAATTAAAAAAAAATGTCTTTACTGTTGAAAGTATTACAAGATATTCCCTCCCCCTCTCAGCCACCCGTTTTATCCTTCTCCACCTCCAGCCCCAAGGCTTTCACCACACTATGGACTTGGGACATGTTTCTTTGTCTCTTCATTTTGGCTGCCTCCCTGTGTTTATTGCATTTATTAGGTTGACCTGCTATCTCACAAACTTGGCAGACTGTAGTAGTTGTCCTTGAGGTCCCAATGGCACAGTCTTTCTGTTCACCTGAATTAGGTGCTCTGGGGTGTCCCTTGTGTGGATTGTATGTACCCTCCCTATTATAGTTGAGCCTTGATTACTATTAGCATCTTAGTGGGTAGGATTGACCCTCATGTTGACTGCTTCTGAGGGATGGCCATGACTACAATTGAGAAGCTGATATACAAGGGCTGACCCAACAGAGCATGGTTCATTTCAGCATGGCAATGGTGCCAGCCAAGTGTACCTTTCATTGTCATTGTAGAGCAGGTTCAGAGGTTCACTACTGTTGTTTGAAGCTGGTTACCTGGTGTGTTTGTTCTCTAAAGCCTCTTGGAAGGGGCTTCAGTGCAAACCAAGGTCAGCTGCCATCTGTGCCTGGTGGCTACTTGGTGGCAATTACAAAATTATCTGTGGTTCATGGCCTCTTGTACTATGCTTGGATGCACTTGGCTATGCTGCAGACCAAGGCTGACTGCCACTAATGCTGGTCTTGAGACCCTTTGGTGGCATCACAATGTAAACTGAGGCCAACCACCATTTATGCTGTTCACAGCCACTTAGTTAAATCTCTTTTCTCAGCCAACACTGGCCACAGCTTATGCTAAGCCTGGGGTAATATGATGGAAGTTAAAACACAAGTTGAGACCAGTTACTTCTTGTGCTAGGCTTTGCAAGAGGTATAGGGCATTCCAAGGCCAGCCACGGCTAGTTTGGGGTTTGTGGCCCTTTGAGAGATTTTAGGAACATCTGCAGAATGAGCTAAGTCAAGCCACCTCTATGGAAGAGGCACTGGAAGCATGGAGCACAAGTGAATGAGGCAACGTTTCAGGAAATCACCAGGGCAGGGCAAATGGTATCTGCCTGCACCTGCCAGCAATTCCAACCCCGGAGAGGTGCCCTGCCCCCTGCCCCCTGCCCTGCCACCTGAAACTAGTCAGTTCAGTTCTTCCCTGTATGTCCCTGGCACTTTTCAAGCCACTGCATCATACTGGATTCCAAAACTAATGGGTTTGTGACCAAGAGGAACAGCTGGAACTCCAGCAGTGCTCCATCTCATTCAGATACTATCCCTGCAGGTTTTCACAGCCAGATGTTATGGTGACTCTGCTTCCCAGCACTTGTGCCCACCGGGACCTCTCACTCTTTAGTATAGAACACCTATCCAAGACATTACTCCCAATTCTTTTTTTAAATATATTTTATTGTTTTTATACAGGGAAGAAGGGAGAGGGATAGAGAGTCAGGAATATTGATGAGAGAGAAACATGAATCAATTGCCTCCTGCACACTCTCCACTGGGTATGTGCCTGCAACCAAGGTACATGCCCTTGACCAGAATCAAACATGGGACCCTTGAGTCTTCAGGCTGATGCTTTATCCACTGAGCCAAACCAGTTTGGGTATCTCTCGGAATTCTTAATTGCCACAGCATGGATGTGGGACCTTCCCCTTCCTGCTTCAGGCCCTCCTACTGATCTTGTGGCTTCTTTATATTCTTAGGGATAGGGCAACAGTTTAGCTAGTCTTCAGGTGGTTCTCAATTTGTTCTATAACTTAGATGTATCTTTGTGTTCTTGGGAGTAGGTCAACACATTTACCTACTCTACTTTCTTAACTGGAAATCTAATAGAGGTTTTTAATTTGAGTAGAGGCAGAGGAAAAGAAGTAAAGGAGGTTAATGTCACACTAGCATGGAGGTAGAATTGGTTGAAAATATATGTACAATATTAACCCAATGCCAGTCAAATTACATGAACTCAATACATTATAGGTATCCTTTTCCAGAATTCTCTGGAATTGATCATATGTATTTAGTAAAAGAAATAAATTTGGACTCAAGTAGGCCAAAATAAAATAGAACTGGACTTAAATTAGCTCAATTTCATGAATGTATCCAGTAATGATTAGATTGGGAGTAGGAATCAAGAAAATACACATACTACATAAACAAGAACATTTATAATTTGACTTAGGTTGAACATTGGAAAATTGGATAAGATATAAACGAAATAGGATAGGAAAATCAAAGATTTCTGAAAGAGATTAATTGAAAGTTGATCATGTGGTCAAGAATGAGTAGGAAGAATTTGGAGTATGTGATCTTTTGTAAATAAAAGATGCTGTCCATGATTAGAGATATTAGTGGCAATGGCCTACCTAAAAATGCCTTTCTGTGCAGTGTGAACTGGAGCAGTGGAGCAATAATTCTTCCTGACACTGACAAAGTTACGGTTTGTTGATAGGCAATGTTTCCCTGCCTTTGTCAACAAATGCTATATCCAGAAATATCAAATTGAGTACAAAACTGAAAACAGCCTAAAAATATGTTTAAAATACATTACTAAATGTAAAGTGAAATCCAAGCACAATGCAAAAGTACTAGTGGAAAAAGAAACCAGCATAATAACAAGCCCAGTGACATACTTACTGCAAAGCAGTTATTTATCACTAAAAGAAGATGCTCTCTTAAGCACTTAAAGAAATACCAGTGATCTAGTCTCAGCAAGTACCCTTGTATTGTCATTATGGATTATGAAAATTTCACTTACAGAGCATTCAATACTTCGCTTTTTTTACACTGTTCCCTTTTATATTTACATATTATTATGCTGTAAGAAATAAAAAATCATATTCTGAGTAATGTGCACTGATATGAAACAGTCATTTTTCAGGATTTGTCAGAGTTTATGGTTTACACCCTTTTCTCATATATTTACCTATTGCTACCTATCTAAACAAATATTAGATTATTGAAAAACTTACTGTCCATATTTTAAATGTATAAATGCCTTTAATTTTACATTTTTGTTGATATTGCAACAATGTTCAATATTGTAAAAAAATTGTGCAACTCACTAAATTGGTATATCTTTAAAAATATTATTGCTGGAACAGGTTTGGCTCAGTGGATAGAGCGTCAGTCTGGGGACTGAAAGGTCCCAGGTTCGATTCCGGTCAAGGGCATGTATCCTGGTTGCGGGCACATCCTCTGTAGGGGGCGTGCAGGAGGCAGTCGGTTTCTCTCTCTCATCGATGTTTCTAACTCTCTATCCTTCTCCCTTTCTCTCTGTAGAAAATCAATAAAATATATTTTTAAATATATATTATTAAACAGCCCTGGCTTGTTTGGCTCAGAGGATGGAGAGTCTGCCTGCTGACTGAAGGGTCCCAGATTTGATTCTGGTCAAGGACACATGCCTGGGATGCAGGCTCGATCTCCAGTGTGGGACAGGTGGCATCAATGATTCTCTTTCATCATTGATGTTTTTATCTCTCTCTCCCTGTCCTTTTCTCTCTAAAAATAATTTATTAAAAAAAAAAAAGACTAGCAGAGAACAAAAGCAACATTTTAAAATAATAATATTAAACAGTTAAACTGACCGGAAAATGGGAAAAAAACATTATCATATTCAAATGGTTCAGAGCTATATCCTTTGATGTGTGACTCCCAGGCAGAAAAGGAGGAAAGCTTTTAGCATGATGAAAAGACAGGCAGATGACCCTATCCCTAAACTTGTTCATGCCAAAATGTTTCTATCACCTTCTTCCAAATCCTGCAAAGATAGATATATGTGAAGGCAAAGTCTAAGTGACCACTTTTCAAATGTCACCAGCATTTGTGAAAGATTTATTTTGAAAATTTAATGTTTATTTAAATTGTAATGGTTATTCTTATGAAGATATTGTTTGGATCATTTTTCTCTAAATGTATTTCTGCACTTCATAAAACAAATTCCCACCTTCTATTATTCAACATTGTGTCCTGAGAAGAACAGTCAGCTATGAAATCTGAATTCCAGTCCAAGTTCTGTCTGTAAGGAATGTTAAGATTTGAGCATGTCCTGAACTTACCTGAAAGTCAATGTCTTCATTTGCCTCTAATTCTCTCAGATTCAGCTATTATACTCCTTCATAACTCAGTGCTACTTGTAAAATAAAACAAAACAAACAAAACTAAAACTAAAACATATGATATTGAATAATATCATAAAAATGTAAAATTACTTTGGGTCTTTTAAGATAGGAAAGTAAATAACCATTTGTTAATCATTAGCCAGATACGTAGTTCTCTCAAATATCAGTCTCTGGTATGTCTCATACTCTCCTAAGATTATGCTAAAAAATCCCAAAAAATGGAATGTCAAAAATACTACTTTTATGCACAATCTTAATTCCTAGCTGAGCCTTTTGTTCACAAACTCTATCTACACTCTTCTCCTAAAAGCAACAACTTTTTCATCTTTGACTCTTAAATCCTAGACAAGGACAACTCTAAAAATGCATCCCATATCGCCTTTCTTCTTAGTCCTACTAGGTCTAAGCTTGACCTTTCCAAGCAAAGGGCTTCCTAATCAGAACACACGCTTAGCTGTAACACTCCACCTACAAAAGACAGAAGAAAAATATTCTACTATAAGGGAGAATATAATCCTTTACTTCCAACAGAATTCTATACTTTGTTTGGCGGTTAAGTTGTTTGCCTTTAAATTGTCATGACAAAGTTTTGTATGTATACACATACACACATATGCCTTATTTAAAATGTTTTTATCAATTCCAGAGAAAGGAAAAGAGAAGGAGGGCTAGAAACATCAATGATGAGAGAATCATCAATCAGTTGACTCCTGCACACCTCTTACTGGGGATCAAGCCAGCAACCTGGGCATGTGCCCCTACTGAGAATTAAACCATGACCTCCTGATTCATGGGTCTACACTCAACCATTGAGAAGCACTGGCCAGGCCACATACATCTTTTATATATAATCATTTTAAGTATGCTATACTATCATAATAAATATTGTAGCTGACTCATGAAAACATAGAAAGATAGTAAACTAACACAAGATCACTCAGTTGGGACTGTACAGCCATCTGAATTTAGAATAATAATACAGCTATTCATGCAGAAATATGGCTATTTTTGTTTATCTGAAATATCTTACTAAAGTCAGTAAATAATAATTATAAATCTGTTGGGGATTTTACATTTAGGTAACTGTTGTTACAGAAACTTGACAAAAACTTTGTTGAATATTCAAATAAATGACGTAAAAGAGCTCACACACATTGTATATTTTATCATCTCACATAATCAGATAAGTTTACTTATGCATGTTTTTTAAATAAGTACAATAATTTATTTTTTGGAATTAAAAATAAATTACTCATTTATAAGCTAAACCACATATTATCAAGTAATTATCTAGGTATAATAGAAGAGAAATCTATATAATAAAAGACTAAGTGACCATTATGGCAGAACAACCAGTTGCTCTGGTGTGCACTGACCACCAGGTTGTAGATACTCAATGCAGAAGCTGTTTCCTGGTGGTCAGTACACTCCCACAGTGGGAGCTCTACTCAGCCAGAAGCTGGGCTCACAGCTGGCTAGCGCAGCAGTGGTGGCAGGAGCATATCCTGCCTCTGCAGCATCCCTAAGGAGCAGCGAGCCAAGCAGTATGGAGCAAGAGGTCCCAGGCTGCAAGAGGGCGCAGGCTGGTCATGCATGAATTTCATGCACTGGGCCTCTAGTAGTATGTAATAATGTATAACCATTTCTTTTCCTCTTAATTTTAATATTTCAAAATATTTTCATTCATTAGCATTATAATTGTGACCAGCATTAAAACTTTTAATAACAGTCTATTCCAGGTCAATAATAACTTAGTAAATAAGGATGAAAAATGGTTAATAATAACTTAATAAATAAGGATGAAAAATGGTCAGAAATATCCATTTGTATATGTTCACATATAATACATACACACACACATACACACACACACATATCTATATTAAACTGACTTTTTAATCACATCTTATTTTTTCCTTCTAGAATTTCCTGGGTATAGGAAATTCTAGAAGTCATAAAGAACAAAACAAAGTTTCCTCTTGCCAAAATGTATACACAATTACAGTAGATTTAAGTTAGCTATAAACACATATTACATACATGTGTCTTTTTCTATATAAATCTCAGCAAATATTTTGCCTCTCCCAAAGATTTAACTATATGTAGTTACAGAAATATGTTCTTCACATTACAGTTGTATTATATTCTACTTCAGTTATCTATATACTAGAGGCCTGATGCATGAAATTCATGCAAGTGTAGGCCTTCCTTCTCCTGGCTGCTGACATTGGCTTCCCTCTGGCACTCAGGACCCAGGTTTCCCTTATAGCCCTGGCTTCATCTGGAAGATCAACTGGAAGGATTTCTGGTCTAATTAGCATATTAAGCTTTTATTATTATAGGTATAAAAGCCCACTATGGTAATTGTCCTTTCAACCAATCAACCATTCAACCAGTTGCTATGATGTACACTGACCACCAAGGGGCAGATGCTCCAACTGGCAGGTTAGCTTGCTGCTGGGGTCCAGCAGATCAGGACTGGATGAGATGGGCTGGACACACACTGGAGTCCTCCCACAATCCCTCCCTAGCCCGATTATGCACCCATGGGGTCCCTCTCCCAATCTAGGATCCCTGAGGGAATGTTGGAGAGCTAATTTCAGCCCAATCCCTGCAGGCCAGGCCAAGGGTCCCCTCCAGTGCATGAATTCTTGCACCAGGCCTCTCATTTTTATATAAAAATATCAATAAATCTAGCTAAGAAAATAGAAGTACAATCATATATTTTGGCAAATTATGTTTAACACTTTGGGAAATGTTTTAGATTTATTATCTCATGTAATTCTCAAGCCAACATATGATTAAGTAACATTTCCATTCTTAAGATGCAAAAATAGAAGATTGGGTAACTTAAACTACTTATTCCAACTCACCCAGTTTTATATAGTGATACTGGGATTCAAATCTAGTGTGTCAGATGCAGATGCAGTGAACAAAGAATGAATCAGGAAGGTTTTAGAAGAATAGGGATGACCAACTGAGCCTAGAAATCAGGAGGAGATTTAGCAGTAAAATTCCATCCACAAAAGGAGTGAGCTCATCGTACTGGTCCATTTCTCAGTACCTTCTCCACCCTGCTTGCACACCTCAGAGGTTTCCAGGCTGGAGGGAGATAAAGGAACTGCACATTTTGAGCAAGATTTAGAAAGGAAGCATTCGTGCTTAGAATTCTGAGGACTGGAATAAACTCAGTTCCTAGGGCATGCTGCGTTGGAGTGGCTATTGATCTGTGCTCCGTTCATGCCCCTGGCTCCTCAGGGGCTCTCTGGTTTTCTGCTTCGCCCCACTGAGCCGCTGCCTGGTGAAGAGGAAGCCATGGCGCTCGGGGTCACCAGGTGGAGCTACTGCAGAAGGTGAACAATTGTGGCCTTTCTTTCGACATGTTCTTTTCCTATCTCGCCTGCAGGAGCCTTCTGGGGCAGGTTCAGACCAAGGCAGAAATTTGGGGAGGAGGATAGGGGTTTGAGTGATCCACCAGTGGGGAGTTTGGAGGTCTGACCAACTGACCAACGGAGAGAGGAAGGTGATAAAAAGATTTGATGGGCCTTAGATAAATATTGAGGCGGGGGAGGGGGGAAGAGAATGGGAGAAGGGGAGGTGGGGGTGGATGGGGAAACCTTTTCTAAAAGGTGATGGAGGTGGGAAATGGGAGATTAAAACAAACAGTGCATGAGAGCTCAGCTCACTGTAGGGGTGTGGCCTCTGCTTGCCTCAAGAGAAACAATTTCTCCACTTTTAGAAGCAGGCAAGACAGAAAGGCCAGGACCTTTGTACTGAAGACATCAGGCCCCAAAGGTTCCTGCCACTCTTGATGTTGGTCCAATGTTCCATCCAGAGTACCAAGGGAGCAGTAGGTTCCAGGTCTTGACAAAATAGTTAGTAGAGAGTGCCTGGCCATTAAAACTCCTTTCAACTTTTGATTCGCCTCTTCTAACCAGCACCCAAGGAGCAAAACAGAGTCCACTTCTTGCTCCAAAAACAGGTGAGCAGATGGGACAATTTAATTTTCTCCTTCTTAGAAATAAATGGGGATCCCTAATGGTTTTGCTTTGCACCCATAATTCCAAGTTTAATACAATAGCAGTCAGTGAGCACAAGTGACCATTCTGGGAGACAGTGAATTACCAGTCATGAGAAAACACTAGTTTGATAAAAAAAGGCTGTAAGATACTTTTTTTTTTTTAACATAAACTATGTACTGCTTTACTTTTGAGCAGGAGCAGTGAAGTTAAATGTAATCACTTCATAATTCTAAACCAGAACTAGGAAGATAAAAACAGAAGTGTGTGATCATCTTTTGCTGTCCTTAGACAACTTACTCTGTCAACTCTGTTCAAGAATCTTTCTCTGTTGGAGACCAGGTAAGAATTTAGGATAATCTCTCATCAGTCTAATAGTGAAATGCAATTTTTTAATCTCTTGATTTTTAAAACACACAAAGTTTAACTCATTCCTAGGGAGCAAACATCAGACTGTCTTGCAGGAGTCTCACCTTAACTCCAGGGCTTGTCATCAGCATTCACACCCTCTTTCCACATGCACACACCCATGGCCATTCAGTCCAGATGATTATTCACCTGTACAACCCGTAAGCATATTGAATAATTGGGACACTGAGGAGGGTACCTCAAACTAGAAGGACAAAGGAGAGCCCTGGGAGAGTTTGCATTTAGTTTTGGGAAAGAAAGGCAATCACGCAGATGAAGGGGATGTTGGGATGAGACTGAAGGCACCACAGATGGAAAGGGCATCATGATTACTTAAAGGTTATTAAAACCTCTCTAAATATGAAAGCAAAGAGAAACCAGGAGGAGCTTCCATTTGTTTTTCAGGAGGAGAAAATTAAGTTGTCCCATATGTTCACTTGTTTATAAAGCAAGAAGTAGACTCCCTGTCCTGGGAAGAACAAGTTGCAGAAGAGTTCAGATCATTTTCATTTGGGCAGAACTCGGTTGAAATGAGAAATTTGGCTTTATTATTGACTTCCTTTCTCCAGAATAGCTGCTGATCTTCCCTTATCACTCTGTTCCCTGCTACCTAACGTTTGGGTGTGGGGCCACCAACCTGACAAGCTCTATGGGCTTTGGGCCCAGGCTAAGCAAAGCCAGTGAAGCTTACTGAGATAAGTGCAGATCCTCAAATCACCTCAACCAGGTGGTCTTCTCTCCTTAGCCTGGACCAGCGGGTCTCACAAGGCCAAAAAGGGACATACCAGTGACCAAGGGCTTAGCCGTAACAGTGGGAACATGAGTGATCTCAAATCCAATGGCAGATGAGAAAACAGGCTTAGATAGAGCAAGTCGCTTGTAATCACAGATAGTGTGTAACATTTGAATTCACTTTTGAAAAACTCCAATTCTGTGTTTATCTTTGTTTCTTTCACCTTCCTACCAGTTCGCCAGAAGCATTTACTTTAAACCCAATATCAGTGTCCATTTTGTACTTGCCAATTTTGTTACCACATCCTGATGAAGTAAAGCTGGAAAATAAAATTAATTTTGAACAACTACAGGCAAAAAAAAAATCAGAAAAATAAACCTTACATGATCTAGTAATTGGAAGATATATGGGGCAAGGTGGGCAGGGTAGATAAGTACACATATGTAATACCTTAATCAATAAAAAAAATAAATAAATAAAAAGAGATTTTCACATTGAAAATAAATAAATAAATAAAATGAATAAACATATATCTATGCTATTGTAGGAGAGGATGTAATGTAATATAGCAGGGAGGAAAGAGAAGAGTAATATGTACTTTAAAGACATGTACTTTTTGCAATGAATGCATCAGAATATTATTAGCTCCTAGAGCCAAAGTGCTGGCAATAGACTATTTTGTTTGGAGGTGCGGGGGAGGAGTAGGGGTAGGGAACAGGTTCTCTTCCCCACCAAGCTTCAGAGTTTCATTGGTGAAGCAAACAGGATAGATAGTGTTTCTGCATCAGTAAGTGCCATACATCAGGAGATTTTGGAAAAGGTTTTGAAATGGACAAAAAGGATTACTAAAGTGTCTTTTCTGTGGGATGCAGGGTATTATCTAACAGACCCTTCTATGATTATCTGATCCTGCAGAAGGACCTGTGCCTTTCACTATTTATGTGCCACTTTATAATTCCATGATTTATTTAACATGTATAATCATGCAAAGATAACATGTGTTTTTAAAGGCACGGAAATAATTTTTTTATTTAAGGAATGGACTAAAGAATGTTGTTTATGTGATATGGAATACACTTTATAAGATATTACTAGTAAAAACAACTAGATGTTATAGTAGCTGATGCAGCACTGCAGATATCCAGTGATGTATATGAAAATATATTAAAAAAAATGAGCCATGGCAGAAATAGCCCATAAGGGTTCAATGACTCAGATTATATTGACCCGGAGAAATTGTGGTAAGTTCTAGGTTTGTGATGGGAAAAAAAAAAAGGTACTATAGCCCCTCTCTTCTTAGAGCTTACATTCAATTGGGAAAGATAAGCAATAATATTGTTTAGAGCTATGAAATGCATAAGCAAGAAAGAAAGAGACACTAAAACAGAAAATGAAGAATGTAGGCGCGAATAGGCAGAGAAAGCCTCTCTGGGAAGTGACATGAACTGAGACATGAAGGATAAGAAATAGTGAGATAGCAAAAGTAGGCCAAAGATATCTCCAGTTAGAGAGCATGGTGAGTGCAAATGCCTAAGGTGGGAAACGAATTTTGTTATTTAAAAAAAAAACATCATCTAAGAGTGCAGTGGGTAAGGAAGAAAGTGGCATGAGAAAAAACTGAACCATGAGTTTGTTCCAGATATTGTATGGTCTCATAGTTTTAAAATGTGTTGTAAATGTACCCTAATTACAACAAGAATCATGAATAGAGTTTTAAAAGGTAGTGAAATGATATAATTTGAGTGTTTTAAATAAACATACTATCTGATATGTGGAGAATGTATTGTAGGGGGCAACAGTGGAAGTGGCAGCATCCGTTGTTCTCGCTTACCAACATCCATTTCCCCATCTCTTGGATGTAATGCCTTGATGTTGCTTTAGAAAGTGATCTTTTCCTTCTTTCTGTCTCATGGTTTGGGTGGCCCCAAAATTCCACATAACTACTATTGACAAGTAAGAGCAATATTTTCCTCTGGTCCAGGACTTGGTTTTGACTGGGATGCTCTGGGGAAGAGACACTAAAATATGACTCAGGCCAGGCTCATGAGAACCTTACCTTAGACTTTTATTAGAGCAAATAATTAGGTAAGAGAAATGCTCTTTCTCTGGGAAGGAGAGCTTGATTAACACTGAAATCAATGCAATTAGGACACATGAAGTAATCGGTAAACAAAAGATATTGACTTGGTTTCGATGGGTGACAGGAGATAGAGAGCAGTGGGTATGTTGTAAACATATCTTTAAAAGAGATTGGACTTCCCTTCCTAAT
Source organism: Lasiurus borealis (assembly GCA_004026805.1). Taxonomy (NCBI): domain Eukaryota; kingdom Metazoa; phylum Chordata; class Mammalia; order Chiroptera; family Vespertilionidae; genus Lasiurus; species Lasiurus borealis. The sequence goes on from PVJN01017198.1 coordinate 12,095, forward strand.
GGAAGAGATGGAAATAATGAAGAATAATTTTTCAACTTAAGCTTAATGAGACCAGGTAAATGGATTATGGTGTCAAGTAATGTAAGGAAAAGACAAAGAAACTTGTTAAATTTGAGACAGCTTAGTCCTGTTTGAATATATGAATCTGAATCTTAGGAGAGAGGAATGAAATAACATATATGTGTGTAAGCATATATGTATGCATGTGTGTATGTATTGTGTGTGCGTGTGTATGTGTGTGTGTGTGTGTATGAACAGGTTAGAAATTAGTGCAGAGAACTTAATATTGCCCAACCAGTTAAAGTCTTAAGAACTTGAACAAAGCTGGCTGAAAAGAAGCAAAGTATAAAACCAAGGATAGGAATTGCCAATATTCATTATCGTCCTCTTATAAACTATGAATCATAAAAAGACCCTTAGCAGATGCCTCATTTAAAAATGCAAAATGTGATCTTTGCTATAGAAAAGCAGTCACAACCTCTAGGTCTATCAAAGCAAATGTGAATATGAAGGGACAACTCTATTATTTTCAGAAAATTGTGCTTTCTGTAATGTCTGTTCACTTACACCGAGGAAAGGAATCCAGTTGACCATTTGCTCCCAGAAAAAAAAAGGGATTTTATAGATTCTTAATTCTTCATGAAGCTACTGATCTTTCCAGCTCTGGAACTAATTTCAATTCATGCTGAGGGTTATGAGAAAAACTCAAGGGGGCTGTTACCAAGCAGAGGCTGATGTCGTGAGGTGAGCATCAGCACGTTGATATGCTTCCCTTGCCTCTTTTCCCTTGCCTCTTTTCAAGTGTAGCACTTTGGATGAACCAAATGTTCCGCCTCACTGAGGACTTACTTTCTAAAAACATGTGTGAAGTTTCACAGAAATAGTATTGACAGGACATAATTATTTTTACTATTGCATAACAAAGCCTTTACTTGGTGCTTAGTGATTCATCATGGCTCCATTTTTTGGTATTGCCACAAAGACAAATTCAAGGTAATTAAATCAAGTTGTAGGCACTTAACAGCAATATGATATTTTTGTAAGGCAAAGTAACTCCACATAAGTCTGAGGTGTATCGTGCTCAAAATTATGCAAGTCCCTTGAATTGAAAGAAATTAAGGGTCTTCTTTATTTAGCAAGTAATGGTGACTGTCTAGGCTCTGTAGATGCTATGGTAGACAAGAGAGGGAGAGTCACTGCTCTTGTTGACCTCAAATTCATGTAAGCAAAAATTAATTAAGCAAGTATGTATTAGTTTAAGATACTGGCAATGACTTTGATGGAAATAGAGAAACAATACTTATTGGGGTAAAGGATAACTGGGTATATATGGGAATTGTGTCCAATGTATATCCTCTCTTACTTGCATGTGAGACAAATGGCTTGTGTCTATCCTTTACTCACTGTTGACAGTTACAGTTGCTATCATTGTAGCTGTTGACACCAAAGAGAAAGGAAATATTTTACCCACACCTATAGGACCTCCATTCCATATCACATATGTGTGAATTTTGTAAGTCCAAAATAGCCTTCCTCCATCAAATGACTATTGGTAATAAACTGACGAAATGCCTCATATCCCTTCTTTCTACCCCAGCTCCTGTGTAGTCTTTGTGATCAGTGTTCCATGTGGTCATGGCACTGTGAAGATAGAAGTTCTTCAAGCGATCGCTAGCTCTAATCTCATCTCTATCATTCCCAGTATATTTGTTCCCTGACCTGTCATCACCCTCACACTTCCTTGCCCTTCAAAAACAATGCTGGAACTCTCCCTACAAAACCAGCAAATCCCTACAACTCTATCAGTTTACTCATATTTCTTTAATTGGAAAATAGGTGACTACTGAGGAACATTCTGTAGCTCTCTCAAGTAGAAGTTGTTTATCACTCAGAAAATAATAGCCAATTATAATAGCAAACATTCATTGTAAAATTTCTATATATAAGCACTATACATATGCTATACATGAATATATTTCATTTAATTTTCACAGCCCTCTTCTTATTATCTGTGGAAGTGGGGTATCCCTTTCCCCACTGAGTGATGGGAGTTGAGTCCTTATGATATCTCAAGAAAAGGAATTTTCTGAAACTCACACAGAATGAAGAGTGATTTTTATTTTTGTGGAATTATATCCTAAGGTTTCCAAAGTTCCATTTTCCTTAATCCAGTCCTGGAAAATATGCAGCTAGAGATTTAGCAGAGCTAGAAGCAAAGCCAGCATTCAAAGTTTCCATTCCATATTGCACCTGGGTCTGGTTTAGCATTAAGCTAGTGGCAGTGCATTAGTCCATCATGTGTGGGGTCCACATGGCTGTGGGCCATGTGGGCAAATGCAGGAGAGCTAGCTCAGTGAGAGTTCTGCAGGCCAGGAGTCAAGAGCATGCAAGAGGCAAGAGGTAAAAGGCCACGAGCAAGAAAGCAAACTCCTTTGTTTAGGAGTTTAAGTATTTCAAATATCCCCACATTAGCAGTGGCCACACCTATCCCAGCCAATGACCTACCCCTAGTTATGACTGACAGACTAGTACTTCCCTTAGTCACCCAGACTTCACTGGGCATGTGTTTATACTGCAGCTTCCTGGCAAGGCTGCACCAATGACTGTAATAGTAGGCCTTCCCTTTGCTACTTTCCAGTTACTTAATAAGCGGATTAAATTATAACAATATCACTCTGAGGTAGGTCTTTAACCCATATTTTAAACATCTGAAACTGAGGCATAGAGAGATTAAGTAACTTTCTCAAGGTCACAGAAATATATAGAGAGGAAGCCAACCGTGGAATCCAGGCAGTCTGAATCCAAAGCTAGTGCAATATCTTTTTCTTAGGTTGCTCATGGATTAGAAGTGGGGCTTCAGTTCTCATGTTGCTTGCAGCCACTTTTTTTTTTAAATATATTTTATTGATTTTTTACAGAGAGGAAGGGAGAGGAGATAGAGTCAGAAACATTGATGAGCTGCCTCCTGCACGCCCCACACTGGAGATGTGCCCGCAACCAAGGTACATGCCCCCAACAGGAATTGAATCTGGGACCTTTCAGTCCACAGGCCAACGCTCTATCCACTGGCCAAACCGGTTCCGGCTGCAGCCACTTTTAAAACCTCCTGTTGTCCTCTACCTATGACCTGGCTAATTCATCTCATTCACTAAAAATTTTGATATCTGTATGAGGGTATTGATTTTCTCCTTGATTCCTGCCATCATCTCAGGAAATTCTATATCCACATGGACAACCTATCCAGTATCATATTTTAACTTCCTGACCTTCTTATCACCAGTGGTATATTTTATATAATCCCCACTATTTGTTATAATGTATCACTAAAAATAATTTCAAATCGCAAACATTTCACTCTTTTGAAAATTCCCATTTGCCTACCGAAGAAATCCAACTCTCACTGTGATTTGACCTTTCAATTTCATTGATGTCCACACTTTCTTTTTTAATTTAGTAAATCTTTATTGTTCAGATTATTACAATTGTTCCTCTTTTTCCCTCCAATAGTTCCCCTCCACCCAGTTCCCACACCATTACCTCTCCCACACTGTCCTCATCCATAGGTGTACATTTTTTATCCAGTCTCTTCCCATACCCCCAACACCCCTTTCCCCCCAAGAATTGTTAGTCTACTACTTTCGTATGCCCTGATTCTACTATATTTACCAGTTTATTCTGTTCATCAGATTTTTAGTTCATTTGATCTTTATATTCACTTGTTGACAGATATGTATTTGTTATTCATAATTTTTATCTTTAACTTTTTCTTCTTCCTTTTCTTAAAGAATATCTTTAAGCATTTTTATAATCCCAGTTTGGTGTTGATGCACTCCTTTAGACTTTTCTTATCTGTGAAGCTCTTTATCTGCCTTTCAATTCTGAGTGATAGCTTTGCTGGGTAGAGTAATCTTGGTAGTAGGTTCTTGCTATTCATCACTTGAATATTTCTTGCCACTCCCGTCTGGCCTGCATAGTTTCTGTTGAGAAATCAGCTGACAATTGTATGGGTGCTCCCTTGCAGGTAATTAACTGTTTTTCTCTTTGCTGGTTTTAATATTTGCTCTTGGTCTTTTGCTTTTGGCATTTTAATTATGATGTGTCTTGGTGTGGTCCTCTTTGAATTTCTTTAGTTTGGGGTTCTGAGCACTTGCTCGACTTGTAAGTCTATTTCTTTCACCAGGTGGAGGAAGTTTTCAGTTATTATTTCTTCAAATAGGTTTCCAGTATCTTGTTCTCTGTCTTCTTCTGGCACCCCCATAATTCTAATGTTTGTATGCTTGAAGTTGTGCCAGAATCTCCTTATACTATCTTCAAATTTTTGGATTCTTTTTTCTTTTTGCTTTTCTGGTTGAGTGATTTTGCTTCTTTGTATTTCAAATCTTTGACTTGATTCTTGTGTTCAAGAATGGTTGGGCATCACCACAACATGAGGAACTGTATTAAAGGATCAGGCATTAGAAAGGTTAGAATTACTTAATAGATACACTATATATAAATATCATGTATAAAATATCCTATGTAAAGTATATCTATTACTATGAATTATAGTAGATAATTTATACAAATAACCTAAACAAAATTTCATAAGATAGCACCTTACCATTGCACTGATTTATATATATATATATATATATATATATATATATATATACACACACACACACACACACATACTAATAAAAGAGAAAGATGCAAAGTGACCATACCTTCACAACACCCACCAACAAATCAGGAGTGAGTATCCAAATTAACCCAACAAAGATGGCAGGTTAATTTGCATATGCAGGTACAAGTGGCTGAGGGCAGGATGCTTGGCAATTATGCAGGCTTTCCACACCACCCCAGCCGCTTCAGGCCTCTGGGCAGCATGGAAAGGTGGAAAGGTGGTTCCAGGACAGAGCGAAGGCAGTGCTGGCAGCCAGGGGAAGGAAGGCCCATTCTTGCATGAATCTTCGTGTATCAGGCCTCTAGTATATATATATTTCAGAGAGGAAGGGAAAGAGACAAAGAGATAGAAACATCAATGTTGAGAGAATCATTGATCAACTGCCTCCTGCATGCCCCCTACTGGGGGTCAAGACACAACCTGGGTATGTGCCCTTGACTGAATCAAACCCATTACGTTGCAGGCTGACACTCTATCCATTGAGCCAAACCAGCTAGGGTGCACTGATATATTTTTTAATGCTGGTTACCACTCACTAAATTAATGTTACTATACACCAATAAGTCATAACCTGCAGTTTGAATCACAGTGACTTACTCTATTTCCCTTTATTTTTAAATTCTTTCATCTAAATATTTTTTTAAAAACTTTCAGCCCCAAGTGCTCCTTCAGTACATATCCTCCACACATTTAGACTTACCAGAAAAGTTATTTAATTTTAGCCTCCACATTTCATTAACTTCTTAGACCACTCTAATCTGTCTTCTGCCTCAATACTCCATGAAAACCACTTTCCTTAAGTTTCAGTTAGCTCTTGTAACTAAATTCAATGAACATATTCCAGCTTTCATCCTACTCAATATCTCAGCAGCATTTAACAGTTGACTTCCCCCTTCTTGAAACACTACTTTTACTTTGTTTCCATGACACGACATTCCATCATTTTTCCTTCCTACCTTGGTTCAGCCTCTTTCTGCCGGCTCTTCTGCATGCTCTCAAATATTGGAGGCCATCTATTCATTTCACCTTCACTTTCATCATCTCCTTCTCACTATTTAGCTCTTGTTTTCTTTATGACTGCCATTGTTGGAATTACCATCTGGATTTCGGAGAAACATTAGACATCTTTTTTAAAGGTTAGAGGCCCTTGAACGTTAGCTAGGTAATAAAGCTCCCTTTCCCAGGAGAAAACAGAAATTTCCTTAATAATTCAGAATCCAAAGCTTCTCCTGAATCACTTCCAGGCATATGCAGTTACATGACAGAGAAATGCTGTTTTTTACATTCTATCCTTATGATCCTGACTGCTTCAGCACTTTAAGATTATATAATTTTTGGCATTATCAAAGAATATCAAGTTTTCAATTGATTCAATTCAAGATTTCCTTTTCTGCCTCTAGGATTTCTGTATCCCTGAAAATGAATAGCTTCTCTTGGAATTCAGCTGGAAGCCTTTGAAATGTACATGATCAGTATCTGATCAGATTTTCCTGATGTATGAATCATCACACCCACCTTTCCTAATTTTGGAAATTCTATTATCTTTTCCAGGAGATTTGGAAATGTCTCCTATTTTCAATTATATTGCCTGGAGTGTGATTAGGCAATATCTCAATAACAAAATGAAAACCTGCTTTATCTGGCCCCAGACAGTTTGGCTCAGTGGATAGAGTGTCAGGCTGCGGACTGAAGGTCCCAGGTTCTATTCCCATTAAGGACACATGCCCCATTGTGGACTCATCCCCAGTTCGAAGTGTGCAGGAGGCAGTCAATAAATGATTCTCTCTCATCATTGATGTTTCTATCTCCTTCTCCCTTCCTCTCCGAAATTAATAAAATAATAATATTTTTTTAAAAAATCAGCTTTATTTTCTTCTCTAATTAGGTAAATCACTTATAAATCACTTGGTTGATGCTTTAAAATTTACAGATAATGCTCTAGCAACAAATAAATGCTCAATTAGCAATAAATTTTTATGTTGCAGATCTATGATGCTCTTCTGAACCCAATACTTTCATTTCAATAGTGGATCCCAATGTAATAATTTCTATGAATTTTGGGCTGTAATTGACAATTAAAAAAATATGCACATACCCATAGTTCACTTCACAGCAGGGAAGACCACGTGGTAATAATGCCTTATAAAGTTTTGATATTGAGGTAGTAAATTTAACACAGATTATCACTATATACATCAATTTTAGAATGTTACAATGTGGAGACAATGCATTTTTGAATCAAATAAAAATGACTATAATTAAAATTGGTAAATTTTAATTTTTTTAATTTTTTTTAAAAAGTATTTCTATATTGATTTCAGAGAGGAAGGAAAAGGAGAGAGAGATAGAAACATCAATGATGAGAGTGAATAATTGATCTGATGTCTCCTGCATGTACCCGACTAGGGACTGAGCCCACAAAACAGACATGTGGCCTTGGCCAGAATCGAACCTGGGACCCTTCAGTCCACAGGCTGACATTCTATCCACTGAGCCAAACCAGGTAGGGCTGCAATTGCAAAGTATCAGGAGAAACCAAGATGGCAGCATAGGTAAACACTTAAACTGCTGATTTGCATAACAATATCAAAACTACAACTAAAAGACAAAATGGACACCATCCAAAACCACAGGAAACCTGGATGAGTGGAAATTCTTCAAATAGAAGGAAAGATGAAAGCACATTGAGAGTCAGAGGAGCTACAAAAGGCTAAGGTACTGAGATGCACGAATGCATGGAGAGGACAGGTGGCTAAAAGCATGGGCGGCTGAGTGTGTGGCTGACTTTCTAAAACAGGAGGGACATGGAAGTTCAGAACTGCACTGAACTCCAGTTCCAGGCGAGATACTGGAAACCCAGACTCATCTGGAGAGAAACAGTTCTGTCTGGCAGCAGACAAAACTCAAGGGTGGCTCTCTCTCAGAGGTGCTTATAGCAATTACCAAAGGACACAGACCCAGGTGCCTCATAAGGCAGGGCTGACGGGAAGCCAAGGCTGTCTGTTCCTCCCTGAGACTCCAACCCATTCAAGCCAAGCACAGAGGCTTTTACAATTTCGCAAGTCTTGTCTCATAAGGCTGACATAAGCAAATAAGTTCTCCCAGCACAGACACAGGTGATCCTCATAGCCAATTTGCCTGGAGGTCAATTCCTCTCAATGACACCAACAACAATCAAGACTTAACTACGATAAGGCTGTACACAGTCCACAAAGGGGAGCATTAAGAGTGTCCACCTCAGGTAACTGGGGAGGGTGAGTCACTGGGCCCTATAGGACACCTAGCCCACAAAGCTACTCTACCAACTCAGGAAAGCAGCAATGGAGGAATGCAGAGACAAAGAAACAGATCACAAACGAAAGAAATGGAGGAAAGCAAACAACTGGATACAGAGTTCAAAACCATGGTTATAAGGTTTTTCAAGGATTTCCTAGAAAACGCCAATAAATTTAGCGAGATCCTCAAGGATATGAAAAAGGACCAAGTAGAAATTAAAGATACACTGACTGAATTAAAAAATATTATACAGAGACCAAAAAGCAGATGAGAAGAATGCAAGAATCAAGTCAAAGATTTGAAATACAAAGAAGCAAAAAAACACTCAACCTGAAAAACAAAAAGAATCCAAAAATTTGAAGATAGTGTAAGGAGATTCTGGGACAGCTTCAAGTGTACCAACATCAGAATTATGGGGGTGCCAGATCAAGACAGAGAATAAGATACTGGAAACCTATTTGAAGAAATAATAACTAAAAATTTTCCCCACCTGGTGAAAGAAATAGACTTACAAGTCGAGCAAATGCACAGAACCCCAAACAAAAGGAATCCAAAGAGGACCACACCAAGACACATCATAATTAAAATGCCAAAAGCAAAATACAAAGAATATTAAAACCAGCAAGAGAAAAACAGTTAATTACCTACAGTGGAGCACCCATACAATTGTCAGCTGATTTCTCAACAGAAACTATGCAGGCCAGACGGGAATGGCAAGAAATATTCAAGTGATGAATAGCAAGAACCTACAACCAAGATTACTCTACCCAGCAAAGCTATCATTGAGAATTGAAGGACAGATAAAGAGCTTCACAGGTAAGAAAAAAACTAAAGGAGTTCATCAACACCAAACCAATATTATAAGAAATGCTTAAAAGGACTCTTTCAGAAAAGAAAAAGAAAAAGAAAAAGATAAAAATTATGAATAGCAAATCCATATCTATCAACAAGTAAATATAAAAATCAAATGAACTAAAAATCTGATGAACAGAATAAACTGGTGAATATAATAGAATCAGGGTATAGAAAGGGAGTGGACTGACAATTCTCAGGGGCCAGGGGTGTGGGGGTGCAAGAAGAGACTGGACAAAAGTTGTACACCTATGGATGAGAACAGTAGGAAGGGTATGGGCAGAGGGTGGTGTGGGAACCAGGTGAAGGGGAGTATGCGGCGGGGCTGGGAGGGAAAGGAGGAGGTGAGAAAGAGGAACAATTGTAATAATCTGAACAATAAAATTTATTAAGTTTAAAAAATTGCAAAGAAACAGTAAACATTTTGAATAATAGCTTTTCTTAAGTTATATAACTTGAAATAATTTTATTTCATATATCTACTTATTATCCATATATGTAATTAAAATTTCGATATGTAGGCTATTGATTTGGATCGCTTAGTAACTTTGCCACTAGTTTTGGCAACTTGGGCTAGTTAGTTAAACTTTCTGTCATTTAGTTGCTTCTGTAAAAGATAGAAAGTAATAGTAGCTACCTTATAAAGTTATTTGTATGAAAAAAATGCTTTAATACATATGAAGATCCCCATATAGAACCTGTAAAATAGTAAGCTTTTGATAAATGTTAGCTACAGATACTATAAATTTAATGTTAATTGCTTGTCTCTCAAATCGGTTAAAAACTGCTCAAGGATAGGGACCAAACATTAATTTTATTTTTACTCCCAATACTAGCATACAGTAGGTATTCAGGGAATACCTGATAATAATAATAATACAAAAATGCCTTACGCTACATTTTAAAGGAACATTATAATACTAACTAGAATTTAAATTCTGATGACAATGATTTCCATGTGAGACCTTCAGTATAAATTAATTATACCAAAGCCAATACTCTAGCTAAATTACATGCACCCATTTTTTTTCCCCAAAGCTTATAGATATGTTTAGGGAGATACTATTTTCACAAGATTGTGCTGCCAGCTTTTAAATAGAAACGATAAAGATCAGCATTTCCTGAATGATGTTTTATTGGACTTATTTACAGCGGTTATTGTGCAAAGATTTTTAAAATCTTTACAGTTTAGTTCAGTTTAATATAGATGATACTTGATATAAGTATATCCTGGATCATCTGAAGAACTACTTCATAAATTCAATACACAGTTTGTGCTTATGATAATAGCATAACAAGCTTTTAATCATCAGAATCTAACAAAATAACCATTTATCTGTAATGGATTAGTTTTTCTAAGTGACAGCCAAATATCGTATCATTGTATAAAATAAATAACATATTAAAAGCAATTTAATAGAAGAGGTTATGAAGAATTGAATCATCCCATAATCATTTCAACCTCTGCTTTCAAAGAGTCAATTCCATTTTCAACTTGAGGTAAGTTATTTATATTGAACTAGACATGCATTCATTATAGCAAATTAATTTGTTAATATTAATTGTTATTATTTCATACTTTTGCTTATATAAACATATAAGAACTATATACAAAAAATACATACAATTTCTATATTTACCTATTTAAATAATACCAGAATAAAAAGTAATTTTATAATCATTAGCAATATACAAGAGTGTTTTCCTTTAAAAATACTTTCATATATTACATAAGTGAGAATTATTGATTAGGATGAAAACAAGCCATTAGCATGTTAAATACTGTAGTATAGGGAGGAATTTAGCAGTATTTTATAAATATCCAATATTTCTGTACAATTAGATTTTTCACCTCAATTATTGCTTTCTTCTGTAGAAGAAGAACTGGCAAACCATAGCCTATGGGCCAAATCCAATCTATGTACTTTTATAAGTAAATATAATTAGAATATAGTCACGCCAATTTATTCATTTATTTATGTACTGTTTATGGCTGCTTTTGCCTAACAACATAGTGAATATTTGTGACACATACAATAAAACCAAAAATATTTACTATCTGAACCTTTTAAGAAAATTTTGCTGACCTCTGCTATAGGATTTTTTTCTTTTTATTAGTATTAAATGTATTTTAAAATATCTTTACATAGATCAATGGAACAAAATGAAGAATAAATAAATATACCTATATGAGTTACCCCAACAGATTTTCACAAAATAAACTTGAAAAAAGTGATTCAATAGGAGAAAGATAGCCTTTCCATAACAAAAAACCCTCAACCTAGAATTCATATGATATGTAAAATGTGTAAATTAATTTAAAATGAATTATAAACAAATATAAAAATATAAAACTTTCAGGTAAAAAGTAGAAACTATATTCAGGAGCTAAGGCTAGAGGATGAATTCTTTTTCTTTTTATACAAAAAGTATAGAGGACTTTTATTATTTGTAACATAGGCACAGTTATTTAAAGTAAATAAACTTTTATTTATTTAAGGAATTTCACATGTTTGGAGTTCTTCCACTGCCCTACTTCCTCCTAAGTTTGAGTCTTAATCATCCTTTCTCCCTCTTTTGCTCAATCCTGATGTCATTTCAATCAGTCCTATATAACAGGAATAGAGATTATCATGAACAAAGCTATATGGTAACTGAGGATTAGCTAAAGGACATCAAGGCCCCAGACATCTGAGATAGCTATCATCAAATCTCACTGATTACCAATGGCTATTACAAAAACCTCCTATAGTGGACAGTGATCTGGCAATGAGGATGAATTCTTAATTTGATGACAAAAGTGCGATCCATAAAAGAAAAAATGATAAATTAAACCTCATCAAAATTAAAACTTTTCCACACACACACAAAAAAAAAAAAACTGTTAAGAGATTTTAAAACTATTTTGTGGGAGAAAATATTTGCAAACTACACAAAGGACTAGTATCTAGAATATATAAAGGACCAAGAGTAAGTATTTTCATTATATGAAGAACTCTCAAAACTTGAAAATGAAGAACAGTACAATTTGAAATCAGGCAAAAGACAAACATTTCATCCAAGAGGATATATAAGTGGAAAATAAATTTTGCCATTTGTATACCACTAAAAAGGATAAACTGATAGCACAGAAAGGATATTTAACATGATTTGCCATTAGAGAAATAAAAATTAAAATTACAATGACTTACTAATACACACCTATCAGAAGTGCTAAAATGGAAACTAGTAACAATACCAAATGCTGGCAAGCCTGCAGAGAAGTAAGAGCAGTCATACATTGCTGGTGGGAATGTAAAATACTACAGCCACTGTAGAACACTTTGGAAGTTTTCATAAAATTAAACATGCAACTATCATATGACTCAGCAATTACACTCTTGGACATTTACCCCAGATAAATGAATGCAACATTCATGCAAAAACCTGTAACAAATATTTACAACAGCTTTATTTGTAATGGCTAAACACTGGAAACAACCCAGATGTCCTTCAGTGGGTGAAAGGTTAAACAAACTGGGGCACATACATTCTATAGAACACTAGGCAGCAATAAAAAAGAATGAAGTAATGATAAATGCAATAACTTAGATGAGTCTCCATGGAAGTATGCTGATTGAGAAAACAGTTCAAAAGGGCTTCTTTAATGTAAAATTCCACTCATATAACATTCTAAAAATGACAAAAGTATACAGATGGAGACCAAATGAGTGGTCATTAGGGATTAAGGAAGGGGCAGAATCTGGAAGGATTGGTTTTAAAGGGACAGTAGGGCCCTGGCTGGGGTTTCCCTGTGGTTAGAGCATTGGCCCTCACACGAAGAATTGCAGGTTTGATTTCCATTCAAGGACACATGACTGGATTGCAGGTTCCAACTTAGCCCTGCTCAAGACACATGCAAAAGGCAGCCAATCAAAGTATCCTCTCTCTCTCTCTCTGTCTGTCTCTGTCTGTCTCTCTCTCTCCTTCTCTTCTCTCTTTCCTATTTCCTTTCCCCTCAGCCCTTCCTTGCACTCTCTCTAAAAATCAATGGAAAAAATGTCCTTGAATGAGGATTAAAATAATAATAACAATAAAATAAAGGGACAATGGGGAACTTTATAGTGATGACACTGTTTTGTATCTTGACTGTGATGGTATTTACATACAACAGCAATACATGTGACAAAATTGCATACAACTAAGTACACATACAAATCAGTACATGTAAAACTGGGGAAATCTGAATAAGATAAATGGATTGTATCAATATCAATTTCCTCCTCATGGTATTTGTATAATAGCTTTACAAGATGTCACCATGGAGAAACCAGGTGAAGGGCCCATGGGATCTCTCAGTATTATATTTTTAGAGCTGCATGTGAATCTTCAATAAATCCCAAATAAAACTTTTAATTACAATTTTTAAAACTCCTCCATGAAGTAAAAGTAGCTTTCAAATATTGCCCTCATCCCCCCTCCTTTATTTTTTTGAGCAAATTTCCTTTGTGAAATTTTCATGTATAACATATTCAAAAAATATGCATTGGGTAACCACATAATTAAATACTGTAATGACATTGTACTCTGCAGTTAGAAATAAAAGTAAGACTTAACTTTCACTACAATAGAACACTTACTGAGAAGATAGTAACAGTCAATTTCTACCTGAAAGTGTCTTCAAATTATACAAGCACTACAAAATAGATTCCAACTCTATCCTACAAATTTTCTAACTCACAAACACTATAGAATAAGCTTATTTTTAAATGCTTTGGGCAGAGCTATAGACTTAATCTTTGGATTCAGAATGCCTAGCTTTGAATTAATCTTTTCAACCAACTAGCTATGATAATTTAGGTGTAATAATTTAGATATGTTTATTAACTCCTCTATGTCTTGTTTTCCTAATCTGAAAAACTGGGTTAATAAAGTACCTACCCATCTCAGTTTCTGTGAAGACTATCCTACATAATAAAGCCCTAATATGTAAATCGACTGAACAGGGGAACGACCAGTCACTATAACACGCACTGACCACCAGGGGACAGATGCTCAATGCAGGAGCTGCTGATGGTCAGTGAGCTCCCACAGGAAGAGCACAACTCAGCCAGAAGCCAGGCTCACAGATGGCAAATGCAGCGGTGGTGGTGGTAGCCTCTTCCACTTCCATGGCAGCACTAAGGACTCCTTGGGGGATGTCTGCCTGCCTGCTTAGCCTGCTCCCTGTCACCACGGGGTCCCGGACTGTGAGAGGAAGCAGGCTGGACTAAAGGAACCTCTCCCCAGGGCATTGATGTTGTGCACTGGGCCTCTAGTTTAATTTAAAGAGTCTGGAATAGAGTAAGCACTGAATTATTGTGTTGTCATTGAATATTAAAAAAATGGAATGATCCCATGTTCTCAGCTAGTAATAAAAATTAAGAAATTATACATACATAGTTCTACTGAAGTATTGCCATGAATATATTTAGACATTACTTAGTTGGCTTTTGTTGTTTTCAAATGGCCCTACACTTTCATTTTTTTTAACCAATATGCAATATCATAAATAATATGTATCTGGAGTTGTAGTTTACATCATTATCTCTCAGCATGTTTACTTACTTTCAATAATAAAAAAGGAACTGAAATATTGTGAAAAAGATATTCAAAAGCTAAACCAATTAAATATTCTTTACATGTGATTTTAAAAATGGTGATGCTACCAGTACAAGATGTGTATTCAACAAAAAATAAAAATAAAAACTAGAGAAAGCAATTATTTACTTCTTTAACACATTCCAAACAGAAACATCTGGATTTGTTTTTTATTTTAATATGAGTAATCCTTGCATTGGTCCCATCAAAGCCAAATGCCTCTTGAGTGTGTGACATATGTTTTTTGTCTTTCCTACTACTTATTTTTTCCTTTTCATTTCATTAGCCCTCTTTCTTCTCAACTTTTCAACTTATAGAATTATTTTTCCAGAGAAGTAATATGTGTGAATAAAAATATGTAATGGAGCCTGATGACACTTCATAACATTTTATTTTTAAAATTCTTTGAAAATCATTACTTCTAATATTTGATAGCTTAGTAAAATGTAACTGCCTTTTATTAAAAGAATCATGTTACCTGCACTAGTCACATTATTTTTTAATTTCTACCTTGCAATGGCAAGTACTATGTGAAAGTTGCTATTTTGCTTAAGTCATACCAAGTAGATATGGTAAAGGCCTCGTAGGCTCCTAATCAACTCAACCACTGTATAAAATTACTCTCAAGGGTATATTTTTAATGCTGTTTCCTGGTTGGTTTTGAATAACTGAAGTGTTCACACTTCCCATGGGAACATATTTCACAGCATGATTTTAGTATTAGAACATTTTCCCTGAAACTATATTTATTTAAATTTTCTGTTATTATATTACAATGTTATCTTATTTCTCTTTAGTCCTCTTTAACACATTCTGCTTTGATTTTTATGAAGTCTTCATTAAATTATCTCTTGGCCAACTAATGACTATTTTATTATAATATTTTCCATGAAATAATTTGTATTTACTTTTCAAAGAAATGGAGAAAAGCCTAAGCATATATTATTCAAGACCACAGATATTAAGCAAATATGATTTTTCAGTGTCTACTTAAATTATATCTACTAAGCTGACTCATTTTTCAGACCTTAAGAAAGATACATTATTAATATAGTAAAATACGAATTAGAAACCTTACTAGGACATAGAATAATTGACAAAATAAGGAAAAATTGGCTTATCCATATAAGAAACCAGCCCTGGGTGTTAGTTTAATCTTAAAACATCTGAAGACAATCATTCTATATATAGATTTTTATGATTAGTAAACAAGTAAATATAAACTTTCAGTCTTTAAATTTTTTATGAGTATGATTGGTGCAAATAAGCCAGACAAATGCATTTGCAAATAGATACAATTCCCAGGGTAACATTATGACACATAAGCTATGACACAGGCACATTGGATCTCATAGAAATAATGCTCACCAAAGAAAATGTTATAAATTATATCTTATTAGTAGCCCTACACATGAACCCGTGCACCAGTAGCTCTTTCCAGGGCCTGGCTGCTCCGTATCTGCTGCCCAGAAGCTCTCTATGGCCCAGAGGCCCATCCACAGCCAGGCATGGAACAATTGTCTTATCACCACGACAATGAAGCAAGCATTCTGCCAGGTCACTCACACTGCCCACTCTCAGTGGCCGCCCCCACCCTGGGACTAGGGGACTCTGGCAGAGCTGAAAGGACCAGGCACCGTCATCTTGTGGCTATGGGCGACCCCATTTTTGTTATAGAGTGATGGTTACTTTGCATATTACTCTTTTTATTAGATAGGATTTAGGCCAAAAAAAAATCACAATGGATCAAATCTATCTATATAAAATCCTAATTGTAAATTGATTGAATTGCAGAACTACCAAACAAGCCTCCCTATGACATGCCCTGACTATCAGGGGTTGTATGTGGAACATGGCAGGCCTCAGCAGCAGGTGGAAAAGCACAAAACATGGAGAGCATTGTCCACAATGGGATGGTGGAGCATGTGAGTGGGGGGCGCCAGACCAAGGCAGTGTGCCAGTCACTGTCATCAGGGCGAGCCCCTCTGGTGGTTACTGAAAATTCTTTGCTCCCATGTGCTGCGGTCCTCCCCAGGGCTTGCACCTGCTGCTGGCACTGGAACCTTAGGCTGTACTCCCCACCCAGTGGGGCTTGACTGGGGACCTCAAGGTGCACCCCCAGTGTTGGGTCAGGGAAACTAAGGCCATGCCCCTGCCTAGTGGGGCTTGATGGGGGACCTAATGCTGTGTTCCCCTTCCCCCACATCCAGCACCTGGTGGCAGCCCTGATCACTCAGCATTATCTATGGGTGCTGGTGATGGCTGCCGGCTCAAATCGCCCCTAAAGGTTTCTCCACCTCCCCCTGCTCCTGAGGGGTGATCAGGGCAGCAGCAGCTGCTCATACCCACTGACGACGCCAGCCCCGATCACTCTGCACCATTAGCAGGTGCAAGCAGAGCCGGTGCCCTCAGTGCATGGGAGCAGCAGCAGTGGTACCAGGGCTGCCAGCAGACAGGGGACCAGGGGCTACAGCGAGAGAGGCCGGGCAGGGGCACAGAGGATGGGCTGGGCTGTTGGGGCAATCAGATCAGCGGGACAGGCTGACATCCAGGGAAAGGAGGCCCTGGCCAGTAGCCAGCAACTGCTAGGGACCCTACCCATGCACGAATTTTGTGCACTGGGCCGCTAGTCTTGTTATAAACTTTATAAGAAAAAATATATTAACAAAAATAATTTCAATAAGTTTAAAATAAAAATAGCAAAATTATGAGTGATTAACAGTGTAGAGAAAAGTGACCAACAAATTAAACTAATGTAATGATATATATTCTTCCAAATATATTCACATAAAAATAATCAATTTTGTAATAATTCTGATTAAGGTATTTTGTGTGCATGAGCAAAAAGAAAAATGTAAAGTTAAATACCTATTACCTAAAAAACTGAACAAACTATTCTGCATCTATATTTGTAAAGTATAATAAATACTTCTTATGGTTAAAATAAAATTATTTTGATAGGATTCAGGATATTACCAGTTGTTCACTGTTAATTTAACAAACATTTGCTGAGTAACATTTAACTGTCAAACTTGTGCTAAATAATAAACACCAAATTGCTATCAATATGGGTATTAGAATCTGTAAAACTTATAACTGTAAGTTCAAATATCATAAAGCTTCTTAAATAAAAACCATGCTATAATTTTACAAGAAAGCTTCTAAAACAACTTTCCTAATACTTTTGCAAGTATTTGGTTCACAATACTGTTTTACAGAAACTTTTTGAACTGATATGCCTAGCAACCTATGGTTAGGTTAGAAAGTATGTGACATGCCCAAGATTATACATTTGGACTAAATGTCAGGCTTTCTTAATCCAAATCCTGACTCTTCTCATTCCTTGTTTTTTATTATTATACTAGTGACCCAGTGCATGAAATTCATGCACATTAAAAGGGGATCAATTAGAGGAAATAATTTAAAATTGCTATTTTCCCTTTCTCTATAATAGAAGTGTCAGAGATGAAAGAAAATTAGTAAAATGTATATGAAAACCTTCCTCCTGTCAGAGTCTGGGGCTCACCATGGTACCCAGAGTCAAGTCTCTGCCCACCCACATGCACCTCAAAATCGTGTGAGACCCAGACCCAGCTGCCCCACCCCCAATTGGACTAGATCCAGATCTGGCCAGTCTCACCCTTGTCAAGCCCTGCCAGGCAGGGGACATAGCCTCAGGTCTCCTGGCTGGGGGGCAGAATGGGGATCGTGACCTGAGGTCCCCCAGGCCAGATTGGGGTAAGGGTGTGCCTTGAGGTCCTCTGTCAAGCCCTGCCAGGTGGAGGACACAGCCTGAGAACCCCTGTAAAGCCCCGCTGGGTGGGCATTATGGCCTGAGGTCCTCCGTAAAGCCCTGCTAGGTAGGGGGGGATGCAGCCCTAGGTCCCCTGGCCCAGTTCCAGGAGGGGAGCATAGCCTCAGGCCCCCTGTCAAGCCCCACTGGGCAGTGGCACAGCCTTAGTTCCCCTGACCCAGCACTAGGGGTGCACCTTAAGGTCCCCCGTCAAGCTCCACTTGCTGAAACTGGTGAGGTTCGCTGTCAAGCCCAAGCAGGCAGCAGAGCAAAGCCTCAGGTCCCCTGACCCAGCACCAGGAGGGGGGTACAGCCTTAAGTTCCCTGTCAAGTCCCAGTGGGCAAGGGCGTGGCCTGACCCAGCAGTGGGCTGCACCTTGAGGTCCCCTGTCAAGCCCAACTGGGTGGAGGGCACGGCCTGAGGTCCCCCTGCCTGGCATGGGGGCAAGGTGAGATCCTCTAGCTCAACACAAGGACGGGAAGCACACTTGAGGTCCCCCATCAAGCTCTGCCAGGTGAAGGGTGTAGCCTCAGGTACCCTGGCCTGGCACTGGGGTGGAGGGTGTGGCTTGAGTTCCCCTAGCCTGATGCCAAGGTGGGGGTGCACAACCTGAGGTCCCCTGTCAAGCCCTGCCAGTGGGGGCTACAGCCTGAGGTCCTCTGTCAAGCCCCATGGGGAGGGCGTAGCCTCAGGTCCCTACCTATTGCTTAAGGCTTGTTATGGTAACTTGGCGTTAGCTTTGGGTGCAGCCATCTTTGTGATGGAGTGATGGTCAATTAGCATATCCCCTCTTTATTAGATAGGATTAATATCCAACTGCTTTTATTCTTCTTTGTTTTATTCTTCTTATATACTGATAAAAAGTCACATGTGATATAAATAACTAACACAATTTTAAAATAACCCTTGGAAAACTTAAACAGAAACAAAAAACATTTCTTAATGATGAATCAAATCTAATATGCATTTTACATTTAATAATAAGAGTGAAATCTGTGCTTTCAAGAAGGAGTGGATTGAATCATTTTAGGAGAACTTAATATATTTTCTAAAATGACTGAAACAAATTGAAACAAAGAAACCCCTCAACTGTCCCTAGATTCTCTGATATTGTCAGACCTTGAAAGGTCTGGAAAGGTTCTTCCCTAAACCTCCATATTACTTAAAATTGTTTTATTTCCCTCTAGTGTTCTATACTGATTCTGATTTTAGAGATAACATTCACTGGTTTTCCTATAAACACCAGATAATGAGAAGTTGTCCTTGAACTGGATTATGTGGTAAGGGGTCTCCACATAGGAGTGGAAATTGTTCTGGGCCTTGAAGAATGTGTAAGCTTTAAATAAGAAGAGATTGGAGGAGAGGATGAAGTAAACAAAGCACATGAAATCATGGTACATAGTGGGGCAAGAAGAAGTAATTCCATTTTAATCATGTAGTAAGCCACGTGAAGTGAATTAACAAAGAAAAGACTGAGACCATCTTGTGAAGATCCTTGAATAGGAATCTCTACCTTATACCTAAATATTTAACTATACTTACACTCATTTTCACATAATTTTTTCCAGATTCTGAAGAAAAATAAAAACAAAAACATTTTCTCCATGTATAAATAAAGGTTTCACCTAGTTATAGACGACATCTGAACAATTTCAGAATAGTATTCTATTATTTATTCTTTACTTTTCTTACATTTTAGATTTCTTTGTCTACCAGGCTTTGTTTTGTCTTGTTTTGAAATATGTTTTTTATTGGCTTTAAAAAGAGAGGAAAAAAAGGGAGGGAGGGAGGGGAAGAGAGAAAGAGATAGAGAGAGAAACATCCATAGAAAACATGGATCACATTGATCGATTGCCTCCTGCACACCCCCTACTAGGGATTGAGCCCAAAAAAACCTGGGCATTCTGGAACCTGCAACTTCTTGCAAGGGTGATACTCAACTACATGAACCATACCCAGCAGGGCTCTACCAGGCTCTTTTTCACAAATTATACTCATGCTTTAATCCCTTTTTTCCTTAAATAAATCTATCAATAAGCACTATTCCTCTATTCAGACTTTCTATGAAGATACCATCCTGTCTTTCCAAAGGAATCATCCTGCAGGAAAATGAGTCATTTTCTCATTTAATCACTCTGCAGCATTTGACATTAAATTATTCCATTCCTAAAAGTCACTCAATTCCTGTCATACGAGGCCATTCCCCTAATGCTTATACAGATTCCTGGCTTTTCTTTTTTAGTCTGATTTGAAGTCATCTGCAACATCCCCTTCTTTACTATATCTTAAGTGAACTGCAGTTATAAAAACAGGATGTGTATTATGATCCCATTTATGATCTGTTACATATAGATATTCAGACTATGCACATATAAATTGTGTTTATGTGTAAGATAACTCTGAAAATTTATATACCAAAATATTAGCAGTTAAGATATTCTGAGTGAATTTTACATTAATCATGTCTACAGTTTTAAAATATTTTGCAGCTATCATGTATATAAATTTTAAAGTTAAAGAGTCAGTAATATATAAATTATATTTGTATGCTCTTCAGTTTTACTTTTATGTTGATAATTCTCAAACTGCTCTCTCAAACCTAGATTTTATACCTGAATCCCAGACTCAGAAGGGACAAAAATATATACATATATAATAATAATATATACATATATATTTTTATATGTATATATATACATTCCTTATACATTATAGCTTTTAAAAATGCATTATTTTTGGTATTGACTGAGGGTGTCTAGTGACTCAAAAATAAGTCTTTGCTGCCATCTCGTGGTGAAAACAATTTACTGATATATTGTATAACAAGGTTTAAGTTTTGCAAGACTGAGTACATAATTATCCATAGTTAAATACGTTGTTAATCCTCACCCAAGGATATATTTTTCATTGCTTTTTTAAAGAGAATGAAAGGAAGGGAGGGAATGGGAGCAGGAGAGAGAGAGAGATGTGACAGAGCCATATGATTGGATGCCTGCACTTGCCCCAACAGGGACTGGTATCAAATCTGCAACCAAGGATCTTGCTCTTGACTAGGAATCAAACCCAATATCCTCCTGTGACTAGGCTGATGCTCTAACCATTGAGAACACTGGCCAGGAAAAAGACTTCGTTTTTTAAAAAAGAATTAAATTTCAACTTAACCCTTAAACATTTAAAAGTATTCCTTCTTTCCGCTTCTTTCATGCAAAATTATTTTTCTATATTCAAGGACTTTTCATATCTTTCAGTTTAACATTGTTTTAGTAATTATAATATAAATATCTCTAAATTAATTTCTATATTTAATTTTTTTCGTTCAGTTTTGCTCCAAATGCTACAGGCTGAAGAAAAACTTGTGATAATTTAACTGTAAATTTTCCATCTTTTAACTCTTTCCCTATTAAGTACATATAAATTCAGTCATCTACTGTATTCAGCAAATATCTATTGAGTGCCTGTCTTATGGCAGTCATTATTCTAAGCATTCAGGTTATAATAATGAGCCAAGAGACTAAAGCACCACTTTTAAGGATCCTAAGTTTTACTTGGACATATAAAGTAAGTTTGTATGCCTTGATGGTTTTTAAAAACATTCTTTGTTATCCACTATTATAAACAGCATAAGTTTCTTGTTTGGAAGGAAGTATAATATAGAAAAAAACTATCACTAAAATGGGATTTATTTTTAGAAAAAAAATGGTAGTATAGAATAATCCAAAATTAGAACCATACATATGAAATTTCACAGAAACTGGAAATTTTAGTGATTGTTTCTTTATTTATAAAATTATAAAAATAGGCTACAAACAAATGAGTCAGCAATACATTTAAAATTTTAGTTTATTCAAATCTACAAACCAAGTCATTTAGCCTTCATATATACCATGTAAAGATCCAAGCTTAATGATAATGGAAATTGTTTAGAAAAGCTGGCCTTTTAGACAATAATGGAAATGTAATTTTAAGCAATTATTGTCTAAGGAAATCGTTCTTCCTGATCCACAATAGCTTCAAACTTTCAAACTATAAAGTTGCCTTCCCTTTTTATACTAATAGAGCACTTAGTCTGTAAACTTCTTAGATATGATGAAATTCATTTTTTGGAGCTTTCATGTTAAAAACAGATATTCAGTAAAAATGCACATATTTCAGTTTGTCTCGGTTTGGGTCCTCTCCAAAAGCAGAGCAGGAGACAAAAGGTGGTAAATGGCTTACTTTAGGAAATTAATTCCGAAGAAGAGTGAGAACCTGGGAAAAGAAAAGGAGAAAACTAAATCCCAGGATATATTACAGAGCAATATAATTACTGCAGTTAAGTAGCTGGGATGCAATTTCTCTAAGAAGCTTTGTATACTGCACCTCAGAATTGTCCACCTGAGAAGGAATCCAGGAGCATGTACCACCAGTCCCCACCTGGACATTGGGCAAGAGTTGCAACAGTAAATGTTTCTCCTCCTACTCCAGGTTTGATAAGCACCTGAAAGGCTGACTGGATTCCATCAGGCACTTTACACAATCACACCAGAGAAGCCTGGGATTGAAGAGGGAAAGAGAGATGGAATGAGATGTTCATCCACAATGATGGAGTAAAGTGATGGGTTGAGAGAATGTAAGATGGGGAACAAAATAAGTAGTATTCTCACCTCCCTTGTTGTGATGCTACTAATACAAATACGGCCCTAACGCATACGGCCCTAGAGCATCCGCCTGTGGACTGAAGGGTCCCAGGTTTGATTCCCATCAAGGGAATGTACCTTGGTTGCAGGCATATCCCAGTAGGAGGTGTGCAGGAGGCAGCTGATTGATGTTTCTCTCTCATCCATGTTTCTCTTTATCCCTCTCCCTTCCTCTCTGTAAAAAATCAATAAAATATATATTTTTTAAATGTCCATATGATTTTAAATGGAAATTTTTTAAAGTAAAAACAAAAAAGAATTTGTTGTAAGAAAATGTCCTTTACAATTCTGATGTGAGAATTTAATAAATTAGTTCTGTAGAGATTGCTGCCAATAATGGATATTTAGTAATGTTATCAAAGTTGAACTCTTCAGCCGAAACTGGTATGGCTCAGTGGATAGAGTGTCAACCTGCGGACTAAAGGGTCCCAGGTTCTATTCCGTTAAGGGTATGTACCTGGGTTGCGGGCACATCCCAGTGGGGGCCGTACAGGAGGCGGCTGATCTGTTTCTCTCTCATTGATGTTTCTACCTCTCTATCCCTCTCCCTTCCTCTCTGTAAAAAAAAAATCAATATACTTTTTTTTAAAGTTGAACTTTTCAGATCACTGTGTGTGTAAGCTCTAAAGAGCATAAACATAAATGTATGCTTTTTTAATCTACAAAATTATCATCTCTAGTACTCCTTATTTATGTTTTGCTTTCTCCTTGGCATTGTAGAGATAATAAGTTCAATATATTCTTGTTTATGATCTGTTTTTAAAATTGCAATTCACTAAGGACTTCAAAAGCTGAAGAGTTTTAAACAGTCCAAATTTTTAACTATTTTGGTTAAAGATGTTCAGCTTATTTCAAAAAAACAGAGTAATGAAGTTTTGGGAGAATCGCTTAAAAAATACACAGTACTATATGCCAGGCATTTATATTGATGTATAGAGTAGCAAAATGAGTTCAGGAGATTTCTAAAAGTTTGATTGACATAGGAAGCAAAAAGTAAACATGTGCTTCCAAGAAGAGGTTTTATTTTCTCTTTTTCCACTTAATTTTGTTTTTCATTCAACATAGGCTCCCCACACAAAGTCAGGTCAGTTATTCTCTGTAGGAAATATTTGCAAATTTTCACAATTAGGATTCTATTTCAACAGTTTGATTGACATAAACTATTGCAATATGCCATTGCAGCTTAAGTAAAATTATATGTGTACCACCACCACTAATCCCAAGTATATTTTTACTTCATAAGTTTCTTAATTTGCTAAGAAACTGTGCCATGATGTTGTGCTCCAACAAAACTAATGTTCATAATGTTACAATAAAAAATAGTAATTTTATTTTCAATGTAGAACATTTTAATTGAATTTATAATAGCATTCCACATGTCAGATGTCCAATATTTACAAAGAACAATGCAGAAATCAGGATAATGAAGAAATACTTGTAAAAATGTTTAGAAAACAAGTATGAACAAAGGATTTTATATCTACTCAAGTCCTTTAAGTTTCAGGTCTATAGGAAAAACTACTTTTAACATGTAAGAACTCAGAGAATATTGTTTTCATAAGCTATTCCTGATGATTCTATTGAAGACCAACTTCATCTGACCACAAGAATGAGAAAACTTCAGCCACAAGACTAATGGTAAGCAGTGAATATACTTTTAATATATTTCTTGAGTAAATACATATATTTGATGAATATGCATTTATATGTTAACATATAATGTTTATGATAAATATATCTAAATAATAAACCTAGGCATCAGAGGGGAAGATTAACATGTAAATGTTACAGTCTTTAACAAAGTAGAAAAACAACAACAACAAATAAAGTGAGAGAGGGAAGGAAATAATAATAATCTCATAAACTCTTTACGGTAGCAATTTTCAATCTGTGTACTGGCAGACACACACTGATATGCCATAATAGTTTTTTAAAAATGCAATACCTGACTACTTAGACAGGGAAACTGACCTCTTTTTCCTTAGATTGTCTAATTTAAAAAAATGATAATAGCCAACGCTACAATAGGTGTCCAGTGTGAATGTATCAAATTATACCTATTTTTTGCCACAGAATTTCAGTGATTAGTTTATGTACCTGGTTTATAGGAAACTAAAAGTCCAAGTCAGTTAAATCTGATAACTGAGTAGGAACACCTAAGTAAGAAAAAGAAAAAGGTAATTTTATAAAGGTATTAGTACACAGGAAACCACTGGAACAAAATACAAACATTTCTAAATACCACAATGAAGACAAAATTAAACAAAACAAAACCTGCTGATATAATTTGTCTATTTTAGTACCCTATTCAAACCTCCTTATGGAATGTGTGTGTGTGTGTGTGTGTGTGTGTGTGTGTGTGTACCTTTCACTACAATTTTAGTGGGGTCTGAGGGAAAAAATGGAGGTTCAATATGGCACGTGTAATAAAAATACATAAGATTAATTTTTTAATTGGTTCCTCCTCAAGCTAGAATATTTTTTGCATGGAATTTTTAGAGAGAGTGGAAGAGAAGGAGTGTGTGTGTGTGGGGGAGAATTGTGGAGAGGGAGAGAGAGAGAGAGAGATTGCTTTACACAAAAGCCCCAATTAGAGCAACCTGAAATCCAGGTTTATGCCCTTTACAGGGAATCAAAAGCAGTATCCTTCAGTTCTCTGGTGACACTCTAACCACTGATAACCACTGATTACTTTTTAAACTCTAAGATTGGACTTCCTGTTGTAGATAGGTAGCCAGGGTTAATTAATCTTGCGTGGGACTCAAGACTTACAATTGATCAGAAAGAAAGATGAAAGTTGACAAGTTAACTGCTCATGGCTGGCTATTTTATTCCTCTGATTTGAGGTAATAGGTATGTTTACTGGTTGTTTTTGTTTTTTTCTTAGATCCCTGGTTGTTTACCTACTTCCATCCAATTTCCAAAGACTCTTCACTGTAAATAAGTTAGAGTTCAAAGTTATTTTGTAGTCAACCAATCTGTATCTAATTTGACTATTTAATCTAGTCTTTTATATGAAAAAATTATGCTATAACATTTAAAAGTTATGTTACCACTGGAAATTTTAAATAAGCATCTAGAACTCAGATTCCTGCACAAGGGAAGAATAAGACAGAAAAGTACATAAAATAAATGCATTACTTTATGAATCATTATAAAATGAACATGTACCACATAAAGAAATGAAATATGCCAGTACCTCAGAGACATCTGCCTTTCCTCTAAACTTCCTAAAAGTAATCATCATCCAGCATTTATGACAATAACTTATGGCTTTATCTATCATGTTAATATGCATTCTTAAACACAGTGGCTTGTTTAATGCCTGCTTTTGAAATTTATGTAAATGGTTACAAAGCATGGTTTTCTTTCTTCTTCTGGCTCTTTTCACTCAACATTATGTTTGCAAAATTCATCCATTTTGTTGAATTTGTAGTTCATTCATTCCCATTTTTGTATGGTATCTAATTTGTGCACATCTTCTCATAGTTCATTAATAGGTGGATTATTTCCAGTTTCTGTCTTTCATTAAATAATGCTACCCTGAACATTTTTGTACATACTTCTTGATGTCTTCGTGATACTATTATTTATAAAAGAAAATATTGGGAAACATTTCAATGGCAACAGAGAATCACCTGTTGTTGTTTAAGAAAATACTGGTATTTGCAGCAATAGGACTGAATACCATTAAGTCAGACTATTTCCATAGAAATTTTCGAAGAAAAAATCGTTTTTATTTATTGAGCTCCTACCATGAGCAAACTCATGTACTAACTGTTTTACAAGTTATTTATTTACATGCTTTTAATACTAGCAACAACACTTGATCTTAGCCAAAAGGCCAAGAAGTGATTAATACTAGCAACAATTACATAGTCTACCCAAAATTATTATTTTTATAGAAGATAACATTGAAGCCAGATTTAAGTATTTTAACTCTATGTTATAGAGCTAGGATTTCAATCTTGGTCTGACTCCAAAACTCCACTCTTAACTACTCTGTAGCACTGCTTTCAAAACGTGGTAATAATGTCAAGATACTATGTTACAGTACATATAACTGTGTGTTGGGTGGGGGAAGAGATCAGGAGCAGGAATCAAAGGCTATGTAAATTATATATGTTAACACCACAGTTCCTGTATTCCTGGTACCTGGTAATCCAACAAGTATCTAGGGTTGAAAAAGAAAAAATAAATAAATAAAATAAAATAAACCAAGGGCAACACTTGAAAATGATTTTATCAAAAAGTTGTTTTAGTGATTTAATACTTATTTCTGGGTGGTTGGAATCATCCTGGGTTTTGTTCTTAACATGTCTATGCATTTTCAAATTATCTATTATAAGCATTTATAACTTTCTGGTTTTTTTTTACAAATTATAGTTGAAAAACTGGCAAATATTAAAACCATTTGCTAACAATCCTAATAATGTTACAGGAATGCTAGCATATTCAGACCATGGATTTGCCCACAATCAAAATTTTCTAAGTTTCTCTATTTCTAAATGTGTAAGACCAATTCCTATGCTTTATTCCTTGCATCCATGGCTGGCGAAATTGCAAATTGGTATCATCTTTTGGAAATAATTGGCAATAAATACCTTTAAAATGTGTAACTTATTTTAAAAGTCTTATCCCCTTTACTCCATCCAGTATTGCACTCAACAATTATTTTGAGAAGTAATCTAAAATAAGAAAAACAACATACAGTAAGTTGATTATCGAAGCTTATGTCCAATAAAGAAAGTTGGTGAAATTAAAGGAAGAAGTTATCCAACGGAATATTACTTCGTCATTCATAACGAAACAAAATAGAAAAATACTCAAATTAGGTTAAATGAAGAATATAATATTGTATAAATCTAGGTTGGAATTACTAACATTACTCTTTTTTAAATAAGTTTCTTCCAAAAAATATATTTTTATTGATTTCAGAGCGGGAGAGAGAGAAATATCAATGATGAGAGAGAACCGTGGATCGATCTGCCTCCTGCACGCCCGCCCTGGGAACGGAGCCCGCAACCCAGGCTTGTGCCCTTGACGGGAATCGAACCCAGGACCCTTCTATAATACATATAAGATTTCTAAATACAGAGAGGGGAGGGGAACATGGGAAAATGCGAAGTCTTTTATTGCGGGGCGGGGGAGGGGAAGCGGAATTAGGAGCGGATCTCTCATTAACACCCTTGGGATCACTGAAAACATGGTATATAGTTCTGTACTTCTGCTGAAAAAACTACCGATGTTACTATCTTAATATTGTTACCTAAAAGCGTTTGGCAGGTATACGGGTCGGAGCTGGAGCCCTCTGTGGGTGCCTGCTAACGTATCACTATGCCTTCTCCCACGCACTTGATGAAGTCTCCCTAGGGGTCCCGGGGTCGGAGAATTAGGCATCGACAGACGAATTAAATGGAAACTTCACACGAAAGAGCAACAGTTACGCGCGCCTCAGAGCAACAGCGACCCTTTCCTGCGCTGCCTTAGCTCCATCCATTCTGTCCTTTGATGCTCTGGCCTCTGGCGCTTGGTATTTTCACAGCGACGGGCCCCCACGGGCTCGGTGCAGTCGCCCCCGCGGCCCACAGTCCCCCGGGGCTTCAGAGCGAAGGCGCCGGACGAGGCGCACTCAGGAGGCGCCGCCCGCCGCTCCCCTCACCCCTCACCAGCACGAGGATTCAGGAACGCCGCACCGTTCTGCAGAGACGCTCCAGCATCAGGGGGAAACCGTGGACAACGGGGTGTCATTGCAGTCTTGAGAGTTAGAGGGCAGTGTCTGCGCGAGTCACCCAGAGCCCACATGGAGCTGCGAAAAGCTGGTCGTTCCCTCCGACGCCCAGGCTTCCCGCGGTCCGGGTTTTTCCGGTCGCACCGGGCCCACCTCCCAGCCTGCAGCCCCCGCCGCCCGCGCCAGTGACTGACCCTGACTCTGACCAACTGGAGCCCCGCCCCCGGCCGAAGCCCCGCCCCTCGCTCTTCCTCCGCTTCCCCCCCCTCCCATCTCTGCGCCTG
>PVJN01017199.1:0-41028 GCA_004026805.1 Lasiurus borealis
TCTTATTCCTGTTTCCTCCATGAATCTGCCCCCCACCACCCAGAGGTTCTCCCTTTCCAGCAGCCTACATCCCTCTGTGCCTTGTCTCCACCCAGTCTCTGTCCAGGGCCCCCACCATCCCTGCCCCCCACCTCATCCCCTCATCCCAGGGCTCCCCTCTCACTCTGCGCCTCCCTCTCCTGTTCTCAAAGCTCTGAGGTTCCCCAGTTCTGAGCAGGAGAGGAGCCACCCAGGGGTCTTCACAGGCTTTGTGGAACAGGCGGGGCGGTCAAGCCAGAGCCCCAGGGTGGGAGGACCCCTGTGACACCCATTTTCTCTCTTCTCTGTCTGTCCTGGACTCTGGACACTGCCTGGAGGAATCAGACCTGCCCCAGGCCCAGGAAGGAGGAAATGAAGAACAAGCTCAGAGACTGGGAGCGAGTAGCCTAAATACACACAGCAAGTAAGTGGTAGGGCCAGGACTGGGCGGGCCTCCTGGGGTGGTCAGGAATGGGCTCCTTCATGCTGGGGACCCCTGGACTCCTGGCTAAGCTCACGGAGAAGAGGGCTACCTCCTTCCTGCTCCATTCTTCTCCCCAGCCCCCTCCATCTCTTCTTCCTCAGGCTGGGGGTGCGGAGCAGGGAGCAGCTTGCCCGTGGGTTCTCCCTGCTCACAGGAAAAACAGGTGCCCAGTGTTCCTGAGGACCAGCATCTGCCAGGACCGAGGCTCCGTGGGAACCCGACCTTCCCCAAGGACAGGACATCAGTGCCCCTTGCAGGGCACGTCTCTCCACTGAGCGGGACTTCCAGGGTCCGCCTGAGGCCGGAGAGTGTGTCTTGGCGTGAAGTCCTGTCTCCACCTGGTGGCAAAGAATGGAACTGCAACCCAACTGTATTAGACATGGTCCCAGCAAAAAGTGGACAGTGATTACAATGCAGGATGGGGAGGGGGCGCTAGTGGGGAAGGAGAGGGGGAGGATTTTCCAAAATTCTGTAAAAGTAAAATCCTTTTACTCCTAGTCAATACATATACATCATACTCAGCAAGTTTCTTGTGTGTGTACCAACTTAAACCTCTGGACTTCACATGTTTTCAAGTCATTCTGAGATAGACGCTCTGCTTTGTTGCCATGGAGATACATATGGAACTGTATGGTAAACAAGGAAGGTGGGATGTGGTACCCGCAATTTGGGAGCCTATTTCTAGGAACTGGGATAAACTGTCCTTTGTAATGCCAGTTATAATCCTTACTGAATGGAAGTGGGTGCAACAGTGAATGGCAGCTAAAATGGCTCCAACAATTGGTCCCTGGTCCTCACCATGGAGTCCCATCTGAAAGATTTGCATCCTGTAGAATTGCTTCCAGAAGCCACATGCTTCAATGCACCACTTAGGGTAGTAAAGAGGCTTTTAAAAATACTAAAATTAGGCATATATGTCCAAAAATAGTTCCTTGATTTAGTTTTATATCCTTGAGCTCTCCTTTTGTGGTTTCAGCATTAGTTTATTTTTAAATATATTTTTATTTACTTTGGTAGAGAGAGGGAGAGATAGAAACATCGATGATGAGAATCATTGATGGGCTGCCCCCTGCATGGCCCATACAGAGGATTGAGTCTGAAACCTGGGCATGTGCCCTGACTGGGGATCACACCATGACCTCCTTGGTTCATAGGTCAATGCCCAACCACTGAGCCACACCAGCTGGGTGCCTTAGGTATCTTTAAAAATTGTCAAACCCTATACTAAGGACACCCAAATGCCAACACAAAGCCCTAGCCTGGGGAAAGGGGGTTTCCCTGATGCCACAGAGCAGGTGACATTTTGTAGGGTGAAGAGGGGCCTCCAAGGGTAAGGTAGGACATTGGGAAACAGGGAGACTCACTGAGGTTACCTTGTAGGTGTTCCCCAATCTCAGGCCAGAGGTCAGGAGGCTGGTGTGAGGTGTTCAGGAAGAACATGAGGGCTGAGCTCAGTGGAGAAAGAAAAGGGACACAGGAGAAAGAGGGGTGGGGCTGTGGGGAGACAGAGGGCGAGTATGGTGCCTGCAGTCCGAACTGGTGGCAGCCAAGTGACTCCAGGCCTCGAAGGCCCAGCTGAGGGACTGTGGGACTTGGTCCTGGGGTACCGGGCAGCCATAGCTGTGAGCAGGAGAGGAGTGGGGTCCGCTCAGCTGTCAGAAAGCCCCATGAGGGGGATGGGCAGAAAGGGAATGTTGGAGGCCAGGCGGAGGCGGAGGAGGAGGCAAGGCTGAGGATCTAGGTGGGGAAGGATGAGCTCAGGGCTGTAATGAAGGGAGGAGGCGGAGAGGCAGGAAGTGCTCTGGTCTGTGAGGCTGACCGGGTAGGTGGGGGCACCACTCGCTGAATGAAGGACCCGCAGGGCCTGGGCTGGAGGAGGGTGTGGGAATCATCCAGGAGGAGGTGCTGTGTGGAACCTCAACCCTGTGTGCTGGGCGGGGACTGGTGCCCCCAGGAAGTCCCCACCCGGCAATGGGGCCTGCACCTACACGCACAGGAGCAAGGCGATGAGGTACCTGGCGATTCCCACGGGACACCCAAAAGGCCACTAATGGGCCAAAGAAACCCACAGGGAGCCGGTCCATAGTGACGACCCACTTTATTTAGTTCTTCATATAGTTTTACTGAGTTCAGAGAGGAAGGGAGTGGAGGAGAAACATCAGTGATGAGAATCAGACAGGCTGCCTCCCACACGGGCGACCAAGCCCGAACCTTAGGCATGTGCCCTGGCCAGGATTCGAACTATGACCTCCTGGTTCACAGGTTCACGCTCAACCAGAGCCACATAGGCCGGGCTGAGGACGCCCTTTATATCAGAGTGGGAACCTCTTCCACTTATGTCCGGTGGGGGAGAGGGAAGGAGAATGAAGGCAACACGCTTTTGCAAAACTGACATACATGATTAATTGTCTTGTGGAGAATGCTCCCAGAACAGTGCACCGGATGGGTGGCCCAGGTGGGGGGAGACGGTGTTGGCCAGATGAGAAGAAGGCTCTTTGCTGTGGACCCTTCTATACCCTTGAAGGTTCGTGCTGTATCCCCAGATACCCCAGCCACTAAAATGGAGCCATGAGTGAGCTCTCCAAGACAGGCAAGAATGGGAGGTCAGGAAGGATAGAGTCCGGGGAGCCTGAATAGCTCAGACAGGACTAGAACCTACCACACCAGAACTGTGCCCACCTGAAAGGACAAGGGGTTAATAAATAGATCTCAAACTGCAAGCCACTAAAAATGACGGCCCTGCCCGGTGCGGCTCCACTGGCCGGGCGTCATCCGGTGCAGAGGTTGCTAGTTTGATTCCCAATCAGGGCACATGCCCACGTTGCAGGCTAGATCCGCCGTGAGGGGCGTACAGAAGGCAGCCAATCAATGATCCTCTCTCATCGTGGATATTTCTATCTCTTCCTCTCTTAAATCAATAAAAAATGTATTAAAAAATAAACAAACAGTGAGCCCTAACCGGTTTGGCTCAGTGGATAGAGCATCAGCCTATGGACTGAAGGGTCCCAGGTTCGATTCTGGTCAAGGGCATGTAGCTTGGTTGCGGGCACATCCCCAGTAGGGGGCATGCAGGAGGCAGCTGATCGATGTTTCTCTCTCATTGATATTTCTAACTCACTATTCCTCTCCTTTCTTTTCTGTAAAAAAATCAAAATATATTTTTTTAAAAATTAAAATTAAAAAAACTGGTGATGCTGCCAGGTGTGTCGCACACTGAGGAAATGTAGGTAGTGGGACCCATAGTCTCAGTGCAGGGGCAGGGCTGCTTGTGGAGGGGAGAGAGGGGTTAAGGGAAGTGCCGCAGTTGGCCAAGTCCAAGGGCATTAGAAAATGGGGTCAGCAACAGCAGACAACTCCCAAGAGGATTTCAAAACGTAAACGCCACTGAGCAAAGGCCACATTCTCGGACAATCCGTGCCACCTCGCCGCCTCACTCTGAGGCTGAGCCTGGCGCCTGTCGGCGAGGCTGAGGGCAAGGACTGAGGCAGCTCAGCGATGGATCCGGATCCAGAGCTTTGTGTTTTTGCTCATCCTCACCCAAGAATCATTTCTCCACCGACTTTTGGATAATGGGAGGCAGGAAGGGGGAGATAGAATCAATATGAGACACATTGACCAGCCGCCTCCCACATTCACCCCGACCAGGGCCAGGATCCAACCTGCAACCCAGGTACGTGGCGCTTGACTGGAAATGGAACCAGAGACCCTTCGGGGCACAGGGCAATGCTCTAACTACTGAACAATACCAGCTGGGCCCAGGGTTTTATCTTAGTTACACCTGCATGTCCCTGGTTAACTGAGCTCAGGGGCCCCTTTTGGGGGAGCACTGGGACCAGGCCCCCAGGGCACTGGCCAGGAAAACTGCAGGAGCGAAGCCGGTGGCAGACGGGTGTGGAGTTCTGGATTCCGTGGATTCTGTGACGGGGCAGGGAGATCAACAGCACCCCAACCGGCCTGTGCTGATCCATCTCCAGGAGCAAAACCAAGGGGTAAAGTGATGGGGGAAACTTTCCACCCCACGCCTCACCTGCTCATAAAGGGTTTCTCAGCCGCCAGTGACCCACTTCCAGTCACCCGTGTCCAGGAAATAACTCCCACTCCCACCGGAGGGGGCCGTGCTCACTGTGGGGCTGTTATAACCGTGAAGCGGGAAGCGAAGACGGTGAACATTTGGGGACCAGTTTAATCAACTGCCACCCGGCACGGAGGAGTGTCCTGCAGACGCCGAGGTTGCCATCCTCCAGGGTCTCTGAGTAATTCATAACGTGAGCATGGAATTCAACCACACCCACACATACAGACACACAATGCACCAGGAGCAAGCCCCCAGTGCACCTGGCTGCTGGAAGTGGGATATTTCAATATATCCTCTCAATGTGTAAATAGATACGCTTGGGGTGGGGGATAGCAGCTAAGGCCCAGCGTCCTCACCCAGAGCCCAGGAAGACCGCCCAACGGTGGGAGGGACATCCCGGGCCTGCGTGCACGGAAGCTCTGTGCTCTGTGCTCACTCACACATCACCTCCTCAAGCGCAAGAGCCCAGGGGGCCTGGCATCCTGGGCAGAAAAGGGGCAGAGCAGGCCCGAGGGCAGGGCCAGGGAGGAGTGGAGCCAGGCACTCCCACCCACGCCAGCCTGGCCTGCGGCGCCCTCAGGGCACAGGGACAGCAGTGCGGCCAACGAGGTAGGGCCATGGAGCGTAGCAAAGGCGGGAGAACGAAGGCGGAGAGGCTGGAGAGCTGCTAGACTGCGGCTGCAGGTGCTGGGGTGACGGGACACGGGTCAGAGGGAAGCCTTTGGGGCTGCAGTGGGGCCCCGAGTCAGGCCAAGAGCCCCACCGCCCCTCCAGACAGGAACACAGAGGCCCACGGGAAGAGTCACTTGGAAAGGGGCCAGCGAGTCCTTTTGGGATGAGCAAGGCCTGGCTCTCTGGACAGGAGGGAAGGCCTGGCCCCTCACCGGCCACTGCCCCCTCCGCCACCCCCACCTCCACCGCCCCCCTGGCCCCCAGCATCCGGTGCTCCCGACATCATGAGGAACAGGACAACAGGAATGATGTACATCCACTGTAGGCAACGGAGGGGGGGGGCGCGGAGGGGGGAGAGAGAGAGAGAGAAAGAGAGAGAGAGAGAGAGAGAGAGAAGGGAGGTGAGTATGAGCGGCATCCCCCCAGGTGGGGAAGGTGGGGGCTGGTGTAAGGGGAGGTGGCGTGAGGAAAGGGCCCAGGTCCCCTACATCACTACGGGTTGGGTCGGGTGGGGAGGGCAGGGGTGCATGGCGGCAGAGGCGGGAGGGGTCAGTCCTCACTCAGGCCTCCTGTGGAAATGGCGCGGGCCCCGGGGCAGCAGGACGCAGGGCTGTGAGCAACACGGCCCCCCCCAGGATGAGGTGCCACTGAGGAGGGAGGGGGGCGCGGGTCAGGGCCAGTGGCGGCTGTGGGGTCCTGCCACCCTCGGGAGGGCAGCCAGGGCGCAAGCTCTTGGCCTCTTGAGCCTCAGTTTCCTCACAATCCCACGGCTGAGCTCTCCTCCGTCAGGCCCTGCAGGCATGGCGCCCCGAACTGCAGGGCTCAGCGTCCTCCCACCCGAGGCTCTGCCCCCCACCAGGCAGGCCCGCCCCCTCCAGCCAGCACCTGGGACCCTGGCCCTTGGGGCTTCTCTGGCAGCGCAGGCCTGGCCCCTCCTCAGCTCCAGACCGGCCTCCGGACACGTGGCTCAGAGCAATGACACTCAAATGCCCTGCCCAGAGCTGCCTGCCTCCAGTATCTGGGGAACCCCACCAGCCCCTCCTTCCCAGCCACCCTGTTCCTCTACCACCCCATCTCCAGCCTTACAGCCCGGGCCCCGGCCCAGGCCTCCCCACTGGACTCTCGTCCTGGGGCACCTTTCCCCCTTCTCCACCACTGTCCTCAGCCCTTCCCCACAGGCCTCTGCTCCGACGGACGCTGCCCCAACCCGGCGTCGAGGCCGCACCACCAGCTCTGAGCCGGCCACGCACTGAGACGGGTGCCTGGGCTCCAGTCTCATTGCTCCGTCCAGGCCTAGGCTCAGCCCAGGACCAGAGGGACAGGCACGGAGGCCGGAGGCCCGTATGAGGGTCCGGGAGGAGGAGAAGCAGGGCAGAAGCGGGCTTGTCCAGAAGGGGGCAGGGCAGGCGGAACCCCACTCACATATTTGGCGAAAAAAGACTTCTGCTCCTGCGGGTTCTTGGCCTTCTGGGCCTGCTCCATCTCCAGGCGCTCAATGAAGGCTGCAGTCTCCGGGCTGTGGTGGAGGAGGAGACGGTGAGGGATGGAGTCAGCCACCGCTAACACCAGCGAAGGCAGGGGGACGGCCAGGCAGGCGGGCTGGGTACCGTCTCTCGCCCTCACCCTGGGGCCGTGACAGGCGGCTGCAGCAGCACAGATGTGTTGAACAGCTCCAGGTCCACGTCCTCCACCTCGTGGCCCCGGCAGCCCCCGGGGTGCGTCACCACCGACAGGCCCACCACATTGCCAGCCACATCCACATGTAGCGTCAGCTGATCCGAGAGGTGTGACTCCACCAGGGAGCACTGGAGGGCGAAGCGGGGGAGGGAGGAGGGGAGCAGGGGCTGTTGCCCAGGCCTTGCCAGCTCTGGGCGCCTGCCCCAGCCTCCGGCCCCTCCCACAGCCCCCACAACATCCACACCCCCTCCCACAGCCTCAGCAGCATCTTTCAAGCTTCCATGGCCTGCTGCCCCTTGGGTACAAGCCCAGGCCCAGGCCACCCTCAGAGAACCCATGGCATGGACGCAGCTGGAGAGGCCCTCAGGACAAGGACAAGTTCAAGTTCTCCTCATCCATAAATACTGGGGTACGGATAGTGGCAGCCAGGCCAGAACGGGCGGGAAGAACAAGGACGGAGGCCAGTCCTCGCCATTGACTCACCGCGGGGACGAAGGAGGAGACGTAGCTGCCAGCTTCTGGGCCATCAAGGGCGCCAGGCCGCCTCGGAACCCGGAGCCGGTACAGGCCGTTGAGGGCTGCCACATCCTGCAGGACAGGCAGAGGCGGCGGTGAGAGGGATGACACCAGGACCCTACCAAGCCTAGACCCCCACGGACCTGCAGTCAGGAAGGCCCATCCAGCACCACCCGCCATGTTGAGGATGCCCTAGACTCTTCCCACTGGAATGGCCCGGCCCGAGGGTGAGGCCAGGACCCCGGAAGCTCCATCTGCCCAAAGGGATACAGGGGAAGTGCCCTGTGGTTGCTTTCTCCAGTTTCCCTAAAACATGGCTCTGCCCTCAGCCCCTTGTTCCCTGGAGCCCCACTGGAGCCCTAGGAACTCCTCCCCCTTCCTCAGGGAGCACCGTGCTGGCCTGGGACTCCAGGCCTGGAGGAGGCCATGGAGCAGGGTCACAGAGGTAACGTTCTCTCGTTCCATCATGGCTCCTGTGGGGATCTTTCTCCTCAAAAGCAAACCTCATCCTAACCGACCAACTGGTTCTGGCTGAATCTGGAAGGGTAGGAGCTGGTTGTGGGAAATTGACGGAGGAGCCCTGGTTGGTTTGGCTCAGTGGATAGAGTCTCAGCCTTCGGACTGAAGGGTCCCGGGTTCAATTCCGGTCAAGGGCACATGCCCAGGTTGTGGGCTTGATCCCCAGTGGGGGCGTGCAGGAGGCAGCCGATCAATGATTCTCTCTCATCATTGATGTTTCTCTCTCTCCTTTTTCCTTCCTCTCTGAAATCAATAAAAATATATTTTGTAACAGAGCTGACGGGGAGAGGGTGTGCTGGGTATAGGGGCAGCACGGGCCAGGGCCCTGAGGTATGCATGCCACACTCTAGGGCACATTCGTCCCCCCTGCTTGCCAGGCCCCGGTGCCCTCCTCACCCGAAGTCGGCCCCGCTCCTCCTCGTTGAGCTGCCGCTGCGACAGGGACAAGGTGCTGTCCTGCTGGTTCCAGAAGATGGAGCCGCGCTTCCGGAAGTGCACACTGTCATCTGTGGGAGCCTGGGCTCAGCAAGCACCCCCACAGCACCCTTCAGCCCTTGCAGTGACCAGCTTCCCCAACCTGAGCCCCCATTTTCCCACCTGCAACTGAGGGACAGCCCACCACATCCTCACCGAGCAGGGCTGCCGCCTGAACCTCACAGCTCCTAAACCTTCTGCCTTGCCAGGCAGCCCAGGGACATTCACATAACTGCTCTGAGCCTGTGTGCCCAGCTGCAAAATACGGGTCACCCCCCCAACCCACTCCCTACCGGGCCAACACAATCAGTATGGCTTTCTCAGGAAGATACTAGGTCGGACCCAGGTCTAAGAGGCCCAGTGTTTGTAACAAGTGCCCCCCAGAGTCTGGGCCCCAGGCTGAGCTCCTCCCACCCCAATCAAAGTTTAAGACAAGCCCATGTTTGCAAGAGGAAACCGTTACAAAAATGTACTGAGTCTGTTCAGCAGAGCCAGGAAGGGAAGCCACCTAGAAGGGGTGCAATTGGGGGAGGAAGAGTGTGGCAGAGGGAGTGAAGGGCAGGGTCAGCTAGAGGTCAAGGCCTTGGTAAGCTGCAGACAGCACTTGGCACACTACCTGGGCCCCCGTCCCTGGGGTCCTGGATGTTCCCGGGGGAGTTGCTTCCCAGAATGGATTATTAACCCCTGGGCCACACTGACATCTGTGCTCTGGGGCCATCTGAATCAAGGCAGTGTAGGCGGGGCCATGGAATGTGGTGCCCTTCTGTGCCTCAGTTTCCTCCTCTGAAAAATGGGACTATCCCTCACACCTACTCTCTTACATGACTGTTGTGAGGATGTTGGGGTTACTACACTCAGAGCATCTAACCACTAGTGCAGGGCACAGGCAATGGGTCAGAGAAGTGTTCTCGGAGGTTATCTCTGCTGCTGCAGTGACCTTTCTGGATTGGATTTGCCTTACAGTTAAAGGCATAGTTTCTATTCTATTACCGGCCCCAGGGTAATGCAAACACCCTCTCAGGGGCAAGGCTGTTAGTGAAGGAAGGGTGTCTCACCCTGCACAGCACCCAAACCAAGGCTACGGACTTCACCGGGCGCTGGGTACGCGTTCAAGAGAGGACACTGCTGGACTCACCCATCTCAAATGAGTGCTCCAGCAGCAGCCCCACGGTGCCACACGCCTCGTCTCGACCTTCCATCCCAGCCTGCAGACAGAGGACCCCAAGTGAGGACCCACAGAGCCCTCACCCTGACCTGGCATCCTAAGAGAGGAGCCTTATTTTCATACTCATATCCAAACACTGACGCTTGCCCACGACTCCACCGCCCATTTCATGAAAATTCGGGACCTGGACGGTCCCCAGAAAACCAGAGTCTGCAAGCAAGCTAACCTTGTTTCCAAGGCAACTACCCGCGGGTCACTTTCACGTCCAGTATCATTAATATGTCTGAGTTAAAAGCACCCTGCGCTTCCTTTCTAAGCTAATAATATCCAAGTACCCTCGTGTTCACCTTAACTGCCCCCAAAAGGAGGGATCCACGCCCTCCTTTTCTCCAAATCTCCAAATTTCTCCTAACTGCTCCATCCTCCACTCTCCAATCTGCGCAACCTCCGTTCCAGATTTTAATCCGATCAAGATCCCGCTCCCCTCATGCATATTCAGCCACAGCACACCCCCTCCAATCTCGGAAAGCCCTCCACCCCGCCTTTTTCATTTTAGCGGCCCGACGTCTGATTCGCCAGTATTCCATCCGGGCCACACCTCCTCATGCATATTCATGACTGCAGATCCCCAGCGTCAGAACGCGGGGGAGGCAGTCTGGCCCCGACCTTCACCGCGCCGAGCGAGCGTACGAGTGCCTGGGGCCCACCCGAACCCCGCCCTTCACGCTGCCTTCCCGCTTCCAGTGCGGCCTCTGCAGGTGCAGGGCTGCAAGCTCGCCTTCCACGGTGCTTTCACCTCCTCTCCCTCTCGTCCCTGCGTGGCCCCGTTCCTGCCTTAACCGACCTCGCGATTTCTGTCGGCCGCGCCAATGAGTACTCACCCCCCGCGCAGCGGCCCCGGACCGGCAACCACTGCCCCGCGCGCGGCTGGGGGCTGCGGCCGCCATCAGCAAGAGCAGGAGCAGCCGAGTGGCCTTGGCGCCGGCCGCCGCCATTTTGGCCCCTTCCCACCAGCCCACGGGCCAGAGTGAGCCGAGCGCCCGCGGAGCACCCTGGGAGGAACGGACCGCATCCCGCCAGCGTGCGCCTGCGCCGGCTCCTCGCGTCTGCGCCCTAGCGCCCGCCCCCTACCGGGGCCTGACGTCACGGAGCGGGCACCGCCCCTCGGCTGACGGCACAATCACGGGCGTCTGCCGGTCCGCTGCGTTGTGACGTCACACTATCTGTGGCCACCCCCTCCGTTTTCTCCCCCGGCTCCTCCCTCCGATGAAGCAGAGTCTAGAGCCTAGGCCTAGGCCGGCCCCAGATGGAACAGGTGTAGTGAGACCAGGTGGGATGGATGACAGGTGAGAGGCGGAGCCATGCCTCAGGGTCTGGGCCAGGTGAGGGATGAGACCGGCCAGCGATTGGGGACCGATAGCCCGGTAACCCCTACGCTCAGCGCTGGGCCTAGCCTCCTGGAAGAGACCCCACCCTTGCCCCGAACTTGACCCCCTAGAACACACCCTCATTTCAGCCTGTCCCACGGGCCGGCCTGGACGGCTCCAACGCCTCCTTCAGAGCGGGGAGTTCGACCAACTGCGAGACTTCGCCATCTTTGAGAGCAATTTCGTGCAGGTGTGAAGCCCCAGAACTGCCTGAGCCCCACCTCCTGACCTGGGGAACCCCGGCTCTCCCCACTTCTGACAACTCCCCCATAATATCCATCTCCTGGGATTCCTGACTGACCCCTCTCCCCATACCTCCAGACCTTTAGCTTCTCTAGGAAACCAGGCCTCTGATTCCCTTGCTTCCATTTCCCTGCCTTAACCACCTATATGACTCTTGACCTTTACCTCAGGAAATCTGACTCCCGTCTTGGTGTTTCATTCACTAGGTTCATGAACCTTGATCCCTCCCCAATTCTGCACGCACACACACACACACCACCAATACCACCACCACCATCTATCCAGCTTCTAACCCTTTCCCCCACCCCAGGTGACCCGGTTAGGAGAAGTTGCCAACAAGGTAACCATGGGGGTGGCAGCCTCCCATCCAGCCCTGGAACTCCCAGACCTGTTGCTGCTGGCGGGCCCTGCCAAGGAGAACGGACGCCTGCAGCTCTTTGGGTGACTGCCCCAGCCCAGCCCCCACCTCCTTCCCCGGCTCAGGGTGTCCTGGCTCCCTGCAGCTCCTCCTCTCGCCCAGATGATCGAGGGCCAGGACCCTTGATCGGCTACCAGTCCTCTCTGGGTGACACCACCCACAGTAGAACCAGGACAGGGCAGTCCACAGGGGCCAGAAGTCAGGGACAGTTAGCCACGAGGGGGAACAGTCCTCAGCCACAGCCTGGCAGGGGTCAAGAGAATGACCTGCAGCGCCCACTGCATGCCAAGCACCCCTGGGCCACTCATCTCTAAGGTCATACTCGAGAGACGTTAGATAAATGGGGGCCCAGCGAGGGGAGCTGCCTGCCCAGGGTCTCATAGTGGATCAGGGCTGGGATCTGAACCTCAGGCCCCTCATGATGGCTGACCTCACAAAGCTCAAGCTCCTGTGTCCCACTGCACCCCACCCCTTCAGATCTCTGGTTTCTCATGGGAAACGTAACCCAGATTCACCCCAAAGTACAAAACACAAGACAAAAATCTACATTTCCCCCATCCTAGGCTCCTGCGTCCAACTCCAGCCGCAAATACCAAAACCTGCCCCTGGGTATAGTGTATTTAGAGAAGCATTCTACCAGTGGCGTTGACTTAAAAATATGTATATGTTTTATTTAAGAGAGAGAGGAACAGAGAGGGAGAAATAGAAACATCTATGATGAGAGATGTCAACCTACTACCTCCAGTGCACCCCCTACTGGGGATCAAACCCAAAACCTGGGCATGTGTCCTGACCCAAAATTAAACAGTGACCTCCTGGTTCATGGGTCGATGCTCAACCCACTAAGCCATGCTGGCTCTGACTTTTTTATAATACACTTGGTGGCAGAATCT
Organism: Lasiurus borealis; assembly: GCA_004026805.1. NCBI lineage: Eukaryota > Metazoa > Chordata > Mammalia > Chiroptera > Vespertilionidae > Lasiurus > Lasiurus borealis. The sequence continues at coordinate 12,582 of PVJN01017199.1, forward strand.
GATTCTGACCTGAATTAAAGGCGTCTTACAGCCTTTATTTATCCCTGTCTCTGAGTTTAAAGCATTCCACAAAGCCGTATTCAGGCATCTTAGATGGCCTGGCATTTCCTACAATATTCCTTTTCTTTTCGGTGCTAATTGTATCCCACCAACTGATATCCCTGCTCATTGAGCCGTGACCTGCAGTGGGAAGGATGCTAGGGGTGGCACTAAGGGAGGGCTTTGACCCCCATCATCTCCTTTAGCACCCTCCCCACCCCCACCCTCTCCCCAAATAAGCATGCCATCCATGTAAAAGCATTGAGCTTGCTCTGCAAACTCAGCCTCCAGACCCTACCCCCAAGCCAGACCCCTCCCTGCTTACCAGCTTACAGCCAGAGTTCCTCAGGCCCACTTCTGATGGACCTCTAGTGTGTGTGTGTTGGCCCTTTAACAGTTGCAGGCACATGCTATAGGCCACTTTTCCCTCCACTCACCCCTTCAGCAGGATGTCAATATCCACTTCATATCCATGTGAGTACAGCCACCAGGTCCTCTTGTGGACATACACAACTGAACAGACTCTGGCCCCTCGGACACTACTATTTTTTTTAATGTGGGTGTTTTTTTGGGGGGGAGGGCCACCACTCATGCTGTTCTAGGGAACATCCTTGTAATCGGGGCCATCCTTGAACAAAAGGCCGCTCTCAGGTGACCTGAGTTCAAATCCTGGCTTCCCCTCTTCACTAGCTTTGACCAAGTTCCCTACCTGTCTGTGCCTCGGTTTCCTCATCTGGAACATGGGGATGAGGGGAAAGCCCCCATCCGGGGCTGCTGGGAGATAAACTGAGTAAACGTGCTTAGAACAGCAGTGCCTGGCACAGAGTAAGCTCTCTGTCAATGCCAGCAGCCATTCTTCCATTTTGAGAATATAATCATAGATTGTCCCCCCATGGAGGTTATGTCTGGTGTCTTGGAGTTGCAGCCAGTGTGGCGGGCAGGAGACATCCATGGGCCAGAGCGGGCCTATGTGGCTCCCTAATTGCTGTGGTTAAGAACAGGGACTACTTGGTCCAGATCCTGCTGTATGACCTACGTGAGCTTACCCACCCTCTCTGGGTTGTTTTCTCCTCTGCCTTGTTGGACCTTGAATCAGGCTGGAGGCAGAACAATTCATTTCTTCAAATACTCAATTATCCACGGCACTCCGTGACAATCTGGGTGCTAGTGAAGCAGCAGTGACAAAATCAGCCCAAATCTCTGCCCTCCAGCTCACCTTCTACTGGGCAATTTGTCCAATGGGATAAAAGGTCTGTGGAGACGTATGGGGGCCCAAAGAGGCGGTCATTCGAGGTCTGCAAGTTTGAACATGGTTGCAAATAGGCCAAGGATTGTAAATAGACTTCCCTGAGAGAGAGATGAGGGGGCCAAGCCACGGGGGCGGCTGGAGGAAGACTTGAGGCCGAGGGAACCACCTGTGCAAAGGTCCTGAAGTCGGACCAAACCTGGCCGGTTAATGGAACAGCGCAGAGGCCAGCGCGGAGGTGAGGGCAGAGAGGAGACAAAAGGGGCAGACCACGCAGCGCGTCCTGGCCAAGGTGAGGCCTTTGTTTTTTACTCTGAGCCACTGCGGGAGGAAGCAGAGCCAACTCAGGTGTTGACTGGCGCCCTCTGGCGGCCGCGTGGGGGACACACTGTGGCTGGCGGCCTGTGGATGTTAGTTAAAACCGGGAGGAAAGGAGAGGACCGGGTTTGGAGTGGGGATAAGGTCAGAAATTTGGTGGCTGGACATTTTGTGTGTCAGTTGTCGATCCAACATCCAAATGGAACTGGATTTCAAGTGGGCAGATGTCTCGTAAAGGCCGGGGTTTAGGAGAGGGGACTAGCCAGCGGGAGGCACAAACGTGCCTTGTGGATGCCAGTAGGGGATGGTAAGTTCAAGCGGCGGAGAAAGTGAAAAGGACTCTGGGGAAGAGAAAGGGGCGGCCGGGCGGGCAACCGCAATTCTGAGGGCGCCGGCTGCGGGGCCGGGGAAGGCGGGACCTGAGGCGCCCCTTCCGCCCGCCAGGATGATCCCCTTGCAGTTCGTCCAGCTCTTTGTCCACGATGAAAGCCGCAGGCAGCTCAAGGTCAAATTTCAAACCGGCCGCACCTTCTACCTGCAGCTGCGGAGTCCGCCCAGGACTGGCGAGTGCGAGTTTGGCCAGTGGGTGCGGCTGCTCTACTGCCTGCACTTTCACTCGGCCCGGAGTTATCGGGAGGAGGAGGATGGAGAGGAAGATGGAGAGGAGGAGGAGTATCTGACAGCGGGAGAGGGGAGGGATAGGGCTTCCAGGAGGGTGGGAGGAGGGCTGGGGGCCTGGACCCCTGGGTCTGAGGGAGGAGGGCTGGGGGCCTGGACCCCTGGGTCTGAGGGAGGAGGGGCTGGGGGCCTGGGCTCCTGGGTCTGAGGGAGGAGGGGAGGGGGCCTGGATGCCTCAGTTGGCCGTGACAAGGCTGGGTCCTGAAAGGGTGTGAAGTCTGTGATGAAGGACAGCAGGGACCAGCAGGTTGGGTCTCGTGGCTGAGGCGGGCCAGCTATGATGGCTGCAGTTCCCTAACCGGGCCTCTCCCCTCCCAGCCTCTCTCGGTAGGGGCATCTGGGGAGGGAATGCCGGAGCCTGAAGGTGGGGCCACTGGAACCCGTGGGGCCTCTTTCCCTGGAGATACCTGCTTCCCCGCCTTCCCAGTAAGTACAGGGTCTCTGCCCGCCCCAAATGCAGCTACATGTGCAGCCGGGGCCTCTGAGACGGACTCTGTCCGCAGCTGCAGCCTGGGAGCCAGGCGGAGCTCTCAGGCCTCCTAACTCCGGACCACCGGTCCCTCCAATACCCTGGGCGTCCCCCAAGGACCAGCGATCTAACCTCCCTTCGTCGAGCCAGACCGATGGATGATAAAAGTGAATCAAGATCGGCCGCTTAAGAACCAACCACCAGATCATGAGCAGTTTGGCCATCGTCCCCAATTTCACGTGGGTGACCGCCTGGCCGAAACAGCCTTCCCAGCATGCTCAGCAGGGTCTCCCACGCAGCCACCCCGGAGACCTAGCGTCCCCTCTCACCTCCCCAGGGAGCCTGCCCAGCCTGGCCTGGCCTCGGGCGCCTCCCAACTCCTTGCAGTCCCAACAGCCAGCCTGCAGGGGCCCCTACTCACGAGCGCCCGTCTAAGGCGGGGTTTTAGGTTCGTCCCTGACGCTCCGTGGTTGCCATAGCAACGTAGCTGCCCAACTAAAGTGGCTATTCCTGGACAGCGGCCTCCGAGTGGTCTGTTTCATCAAGGGGTTGTCTTAAGGCGGGGGTCGCTGTGACCTGGCTGTCTCCTTCCCCACCCCTCACCCCTCACCCCCGCCCCAGGGGCCCAGCCCCTGCCCAGGAGGAAGGCAGGGCGATGGAGTCAAGGACAGACACGCGTGTTTCCAGACAAAATTGTTCTCTTCTCAGTGGCGGCTGCTGAAAAGAGCCGCCATTGGGGAGATCCGCTCCGGTTCAGCAGCCGCGATCCGGCGGTGGGGACTTCACTGCGGCACTGGGGGGACAGGAGAGGGTGGCTGCGGGAGGGGGCGCAGGGACCCGGCTTCCCCAAGGCAAGCGCCCCGCCAGGCCTCTCCGCCTGCTGGACTCGCTTGGCCAGCCAGGGGCGCCGTCTCCCCTTCACCATCGGCTCCCCTCCCTCATCTCTGCAGGGTGCCACCCGACAGCCAGGGTGCCTGTGCGGGCTGCAGCTTTGAACCCCAAACTAGGACCATCTGAGCAGATATTTCTGAGCAGCGGCTGGCAACAGACTGACCCCCAGAACCCTGGAGTGGGGATCGTTCTGAGCTGATGGAACAGCTGATAAAGGGAAGGCAGGGGAGGCTGGACCGAGGGGAAGGCTCTGAGGTCTCCGTCTGCTGTCTGGGGCCAGGGAAGTCCCAGTCCGGGAGGGACTTCGCCGCAGCCGCCTGGGAGGGACCTGGCTAGCAGCCTCCCCACAGAGCCCAGCGTGGGGAGGTGAGGCAGCATGTTCTGAGTGGACAGAATGGCCTGCGAGAAGGCCAGGGCCAGGAGAGGGCACGGCTAGTCGGTCCTACTGCCCATAGCTCCATGTGGCCTGAGCAGCGTGGAGGAAAACGGGAACATGAGGCCGGAGTGGGGCGGCGGGTGGGAGGGGAGAGTGTCAGATGCAGGACCATGACACCAGGCTGAGGGGCACCTGGGCTGCTAGGGAGCCCCTAGAGGGCAGGTCACCCCTGGACAGAGTGTCCTCTGGGGCCCTGTGTGGGGTGGGCTGGAGAGAGACACGGAGGCGGAGAGGCTGCTGGGAGCATTCAGAAGGCAGAGGGCCAGCAGCTGAAGCTGAGGCTGGGGGCGGGGGATGGGCAGAGTGAGGTGACATCAGTCTGGGGCAGGCTGAGCAGGAGGGAGGCGTGTTTCTGGAAACCCCGGGGCCTCTGCTGTAACCCATGTTTGTTTCGAGGCCATGTCCCCACTCCTCCCACTTGGAGGCCGAAGCAGTTACTTGCTAAACTCTCCTTACTGGCTTCTTTCTTGTCCATCAACTCCCCTCCCCTGGGAACCCTGGGACACTGCCCAGACTGGGTCAGGTGGCCCCCCAGCACCCCACAGGGCAGCAGGCAGAGGGGTCGCCTCTCACCTCGGACCTCCAGCTTGCATTCAGCCAGCGCCTCCCCCAGCTCGTTGACGGCCAGGCAGGTGTAGGTACCCCCGTCAAAGGGGGAGGGGCGGCGGATGTTCAGCGTCAGAATCCCCTGGTAGTTGGTCATCAGGTACTTGGGGTCTTCTCTGATCTCCATCTTGTTCTTCATCCAGACCACCTTCGGCTGCGGGGGGTTGGGGAGGTGGGCGGCTCAGAGAGGGTGCCTGGGCCATGGAGAACAGGCCCTGGGCGGGAGGTCAGAGTCCTTATGCTGGCTGTGCCACCTCCTAATTATGGCTGTCTGACCTTGGCCTTGTTGTGTTCTTGACCCTCAGTCTCCTCTGCTGAAGGAGGAGGAGCTTATTCCTGTGGGTCCCACGGGCCCGGCAGGATTTATTTATTTTACTTTTTTATTATTTTAAACCAGAGGCCCATTGCACAAAGATTCATGCAAGAATAGGCCTTCCTTCCCCTGGCTTCACTCCCAGCTGAAGCACTGCTCCTGTAGCTCTCTCCATCCCCACCCTTTCCCCTCATAGCAGGCGTGCTGTCTGCCCCCTCCATGCCTATATATGCAAATAAATCCACCATATTTGTCGGGTAATTTGCATACCCATTCCTGATTGGCTGATGGGTGTCACAAAGACAAGTCAATTTGCATATTTCTCATTTATTAGGTAGATTTTTTTATTTCAGGGAGGCTCTCACCCCAGGACCTTGGTGCTAGCCGCTTCCTCTTCCAATACTGCTCCTCCCTCCTCTTCCCTCCAGTCAGCACCTGTCTATCTCTGGCCTCAGCTCACACATCACTCCCAGCCTCTGGGTGGGGCCTGAGGCCTGTTTCACACTCGTGGCTGCCTGTGTTTCTCTGGCACCCGTCCACCCTTTATAATTTATAGTCATTTGTGTGACATTGAGTTAAAGCTGTGTCCCCCAGCATATGGGAACTTCTCCAATCCACCAGCAGATAGAAAACCTTTGAAAATATGTGATAAACAGGGTGGATGAATGACTGAGTGAATGAATGATGTAAGTAAGCAAATGGAGTGAATGAACGAACTGAGGAAATGAATAGAACGGGAGATAAATAAAGGAGTGGAGTCCGTGAACGAGCAGGTAGATGGAGATGGAGGAGGTGAACTCATGAACCCACGGTGTGCTGATAGGGGCAAAGCTAAAAATGTGAAAGTCAGCCCTGGCCGGTGTTGCTAAATGGTTAGTGTCAGTCCACGAATCAGTGGGTCACAGGTTTGATTCCCAGTCAAGGGCACATACCTGGGCTGCAGGTTCAATCCCTGGCCTTGGTCACATACATGAGAGGCAACCAATCAATGTGTCTCTCTAACATCAAAGTTTCTCTCTCTCTCTCCCCTCCTTCTCTTCCTCCTCCCTCATTTTCACTCTCTCTCTAAAAAAATAATTGTAGCCAAAACCAGTTTGGCTCAATGGATAGAGCATCGGCCTGCGGACTGAAAGGTCCCGGGCTCTATTCTGGTCAAGGGCATGTACCTTGGTTGTGGGCACGTCCCCACTAGGCGTGCAAGAGGCGGCTGATCAATGTCTCTCTCTCATCGATGTTTCTAACTGTCTATCCCTCTCCCTTCCTCTCTGTAAAAAAATCAATAAAATATGTTAAAAAAAATAATAATAAAATATATTTTAAAAAATAATAATAATAATTGTAAAAAACGCCCGGCTGGCACGAGTCAGTGGTTGAGTATTTACTTATGAACCAGGAAGTCATAGTTCGATTCCCAGTCAGGACACATACCCTGAATGCAGGCTCGATCCCCAGTGTGGGGCGTGCAGGAGGCAGTGGTCAATGATTCTCATCATTGATATTTCTATTTCTTTCTCCTTCTACCTTCCTCACTGAAATCAATAAAATATATATTAAAAAAACAAAATGAAATAAAATAAAAATGTCAAAAAATATCCTCTGGTGAGCATTAACAAAAAACAAAACAAGCCGAAACTGGTTTGGCTCAGTGGATAGAGCGTCAGCCTGTGGACTGAGGGTCCCTGGTTCAATTCCTGTCAAGAGCATGTACCTTGGTTGCGGGTACATCCCTAGAAGGGATCGTGCAGGAGGCAGCAGATTGATGTCTCTTTCTCATCGATGTTTCTAACTCTCTATCCCTCTCTCTTCCTCTGTAAAAAAATCAATAAAAATATATTAAAAAACAAACAAACAACTTGGAAGTCAGGCCAGAAGTCAGCAAACTTTGGTTGCAAAGGGCCAGGTCGTTGCTGTTCTAGGACTGTGGGCCCTGAGCTCTCTGCGGCCATGGACAATGCACAAGCGAGTGTGCAGGGCCATGTTCCAATAAAACTTTATTTAGAGAAACTGGTGGCAGGTGGGTTTGAGCAGCCAGTTAGTTAAAAGGGAGCAAAGTCCATGAACTGAGAAGAGACAAGCCCAAGAGGCAGAGGGGCTGTGATGGGAGGGGGAGGGGCTTCATCTTGCTGAAGATTCCCATCCAGGGTCTCACATGCGCGCGCGCGCACACACACACACACACACACACACACATGCACATGCACACGCACGTGTACGCACCTTGGGGTCGCCTCTGACGGCGCAGTTGAGAGCAGCCGTGTAACCAGCCACCACCACGCGGTCCAGCAGCGGCGTCAGGAACTTGGGAGCCATCCGGAAGTCGTGCTCTTTGTACTCGGGCGGTTTCCAGGTGATGCCTGTGGGCGGGAGGATGCACTTGTAAGGCGTCTGAGTCCCCCTGTTCACCAGTGCCATCCACTTGGGATCCAAGGGGGGGGGTGCAGAGGAGCCACGGCCAGGCCGCAGCTGAGAGGGGGATTGGACCCTGCAAGGGGGTGGCCTCACCTGTCTTGAGGATCCGGGCCGGGTCCTTAGAGACGCCGGGGGACTCGCTGAGCCCACAGATGTTCTCACTGAAAACTCGGAAGAAGTATTCGTTGCCCACGATGAGGTCAGACACGGTACAGTGGGTTTGGCGGTTGTGTTCGTAGACGTTGAACCACTCCTGGCAGGAGGACAGGGAGGAGTGGAAAAGTCAGGGACACAGACCCCTGAAGGGCCGGGGTGAGGAAAGCACCCCCGAGTCTGGGCAAATCCGTAGACTCAGGGAGCGGAGTGGGGGTCGCCAGGGGATGAGGGGAGGGGAGGGGGCAACTGCTTAGTGGATACGGGGTTTCCTTTCAGGTGTGGAATGCTTCAGGACTAGCCTGGCCGGTGTAGCTCCATGGTTGGGCACCGACCTATGAACCAGAAGGTCACATTTCGATTCCCGGGCAGGGCATACGCCCTGGTTGCGGGCTCGATCCCTGGTGTGGGGCGTGCAGAAGGCAGTTGATGAAGGATTCTCTCTCATCGTGGATGTTTCCCTCTCCCTCTCCCTCTCCCTTCCTCTCTGAAATCAATAAAAATAACATTTTTAAAAACATGTCCTGGGACTAGATAGAGGTGGCGGTTGCACTGGGAATGTACTAAAAGCCACTTCAAAAATCCATGCTTAATGTTGTGAGGTGATTTTTACCCCCACTTAAAGGAAGATGCTTGGGCCGGTGTGCTCAGTGGTTAGGGGTCAGCCCTCCCACCAAAGGGCCGTGGGTTTGTTTCCCAACAGATTAATGTGTGTCTCATATGATCTCTCTCTCTCTCTCTCTCTCTCTCTCTCTCTCTCTCTCTCTCATACCCTCTCTCCTTCCCTATCACTCTCTCTAAAAATCGGCCCTAGCCAGTTTGGCTCAGAGGATAGAGCATCAGCCTGCGGACTCAGGAGTCCCGGGTTCGATTCTGGTCAAGGGTACATGCCCGGGGTTGTGGGCTCGGTCCCCAGAAGGAGGTGTGCGGGAGGCAGCCAATCAATAATTCCTCTCATCATTGATGTTTCTCTCTCCCTCTTCCTCTCTGAAATAAAAAAAAATTTTTTTTTTAAATATATTTTATTGACTTTTTATAGAGAGGAAGGGAGAGAGCGGGCGGATAGAGAACTAGAAACATTGATGAGAGAGAAACATTGGATCAGCTGCCTCCTGCACACCCCCTACTGGGGATGTGCCTGCAACCAAGAACATGCCCTTGACCTGCATCAAACCCGGGACCTTTCAGTCCACAGGCCGACGCTCTAGCCACTGAGCCAAACCAGTTTCGGCAATAAAAATATTTTTAAAATAAATAAAAAAAAAAAATCAATGGGAAAAAATATCCTCGGATGAGGATTAACAAAACAAAAAAGTTAAAAAGAAAGAAAGCCCATCATGCACCAAACCTCAGCTCCAGCCCGTTCTCCCAACCTCTCGGGGCCTCGGGTTCCCAGCTCCCCCTGCCCCGCCCGGGCCTCTGCCTCTCACCATGGTCTTCTTGTCAGCCTTCTGGATGAAGTACCCGGTGACCTCGCTGTTCCCATCATCCTTGGGGGGCTGCCACTCCACCAACGCGTTGGTGCCCCACACCTCCTTCACCGTCACGTTCACCGGGGGCCCAGCCTTCTCTGGAAGTAGGTGGTTGCTACAGGCCAGTCCCAGGGCCCCTCAATGTCCACCCTCGCCTGCTCACCTGTCCTGACCTGCCAGGCCTGCCCCCTACTCCCATGTCCTCACCTCCCAACCTGGCTGCCCCACCCACCTCCCCTGTCCCCTCCTGGCCCGCGTCCCCCCATCCCACTCCGGCCACGCACCCACGACCCGGATGCGGACGGTGGCCGTGTCCTTCATGTTCTCGATCTGCACGGTCAGCTCGTACTCCCCCGAGTCCGAGCGGGCCGCCTGGCGCACGAAGAACACGGTGTCCGTGTCGCTGGTGCGCACGTTCACACGGGAGGCATCCACGGGTGCCCCACCCTTCGTCCACACCACCTGGGGCCGCGGCTTTCCCTGGTGGGCAGCAGGGGGCAGAGATCGGCCGGGGCTCTCCTGTGGGAACTGGTCCCTGACCCCGGACCCTGAGCCCCGACCCTGACTCCAGCCACACACCTGGAAGGGGATGACGAGGTTGATGGGCTCCCCGACTTTGCGGATGAAAGTCTGGCGCAGGTGGCGGGGCAGTCGGATCTTGGGTTGCTCTGTGGACACAAACCCAGGGAAGGTCAGCGCTGGGCTTGGGGACCCTCAAGAAAGGGACGAGTAGACCGGGGTGATGGGACTTCAGGGGAGACCCTAGCCATGGCCTGGGAAGGGCTGGCTAGAAGACAGCAGGAGAGCAAGGTCGGGGGTCAGGGGTCAGGAGCGCTCACCCACGATCTCCCTGATGGTGACTGGCTGAGCCAGACTGGCTGGCTCGCTGCGCCCCGCAATGTTGACCCCCACAACCCGGAAAATGATTCTGGCTCCCGTGGGAAGATCCTTGACGGTGAAGCCACAGCGCTCGACGGGCTCCGTGTTGGCAGGGATCCACTCCTCAGCTGGAGAGAGGGCGGTGCTGGGGGTCTGCCTTCCAACCTCCCAGCCAGCTGGTCCCTCAGCTCCTCCCCACTCCCTACCCTGAACTGGCAGCAGCTGACAGTGAGCACTTATGACCAGGCTGGAAAGATGGGACTTGCCAAAACCAGTTTGGCTCAGTGGATGGAACATTGGCCCGCGGACTGAAAGGTCCCAGGTTCGATTCCGGTCAAAAGCATGTGCCTGGGTTGCGGGCACATCCCCAGTAGGGGGCCTGCTGGAGGCAGCTGATCAATGTCTCTCTCTCATTGATGTTCTACCTGTCTCTCCCTCTCCCTTCCTCTCTATAAAAAAATCAATAAAATACATAAAAAGAAATCCGGGAGCCCAGCAGGCCACTCACAGTCCTCCAGGCAGTACTCCACCAGGTACCCATCAATGCCGCCCGCCCCGATCCTGTCTGGGGGCCTCCACTTGAGGGTGGTGGTGGTGTCTGTCACGTCCTCCACCGTCAGGTGCCGGGGTTCACTGGTGGGCGCTGAAGAATTGAGGGAAAGGGGAGGTGGGGTAAACGAGGGATCAGAGGTCAGCAGGGAGGGTCAGGGGCCAGAGTTGGAGTTCCTGGGCCAGAAGTCAATGAGCAAGGACATGTCTTCAACGGTAATTAAAACAAGATATCCCACCTGCCGAGGCTGCACCTCGACCTATGAACCAGAAGGTCACGATTCCCGGTCAAGGGCACATGCCCAGGACATGGGCCAGATCCCCAGTGGGGGGCGTGTGGGAGGCAGCCAATCCATAATTATCTCTCATCATTGCTGTCTCTCTCTCTCCCCACCCCCCTTCCTCTTCCTTCCTTTCTGAAATCAATTGAAAATAAACAAAAAGATGATACCAAGGGAAAGTGAGGTTTCCAAGGACAGGACAGGGGCTAGTCTGCTAGGTCAGAGGTCAATGAGATACGCAGGCAGCAGCACCGAGTCTAGGGCCATGGAGGGCAGGGACAGGTCAGGAGGGTGGGCAGGCTCAGGGTCAGCAGACTCCGTGGGGTCAGAGGTCAATGACGGCCAGGGCAGAGGTCAGAGGCAGGCAGGGGCTCAGTGAGGAGTGGGGAGCCCTCACCAATAGGCATGAAGGGCCTAGTGTTGACGCTGGGCTGGGACACCCCAATGGCGTTGACAGCGAAGACCCGCATCTCGTACAGGACGCCCTCGATCATCCTGGTGGACTCGTAGGTCGTGTCCGTGAAGACCTCGAAGTTCAGCTTCATCCAGCGCTGGGAGCCCTTCTTCTTCCGTTCCAGGAGGTACCCTGCCCGCCCCCCCGAACAGCCAGAGAGTTGTGGGGGTCATGGAGAGGCCATGGAGAGGGTCGCAGGCCAGTGGGGCAGGGAGGGTCCCCTGAGACCATGACTACCAGTCAGAGTTCACCAGTCCTAGGGTCATGGATCAAGCAGGTTCACGGGTCATAAATTAGGGCTCAGGGGTCACAGAAAATCCCAGGCTATTGCTCTGAAGCAGGGTTCTGAGGTCATTAGGGAGGAGGTTATGCAGGGACCAGAGAGATTGGGAGATGGCAAAGATGGTAACCAGTCCTGGCCAGTTTGGCTCCACAGACAGCGTTGTCTGTGGACTGAAGGGCCCTGGGTTCAACTCCAGTCAAGGGCACACACCCCTGGTGCAGGATCCATCCCCAATGGGCAACGGATCAACAATTCTCTCTCATCATTGATGTTTTAATCTCTCTTCCCCTCTCCCTTCCTCTCTCTGAAATCAATAAAAAATATATATATATATTTAAAAAGATGGCCGAAACCGGTGTGGCTCAGTGGATAGAGTGTCGGCCTGGGGACTGAAGGGTCCCAGGTTCCATTCCAGTCAAGGGCATGGACCTTGGTGGTGGGCACATCCCCAGTAGGGGGCGTGCAGGAGGCGGCTGATTGATGTCTCTCTCATCGATGTTTCTGGCTTTCTATTCCTTTCCCTTCCTCTCTGTGAAAAATCAATAAAATATATTTTAAAAAATGAAGGAAAAAGAAAGAAAGAAAGAAAAAAGATGGAAACCAGCCGTAACTGGTTTGGCTCAGAGGATAGAGCGTCAAACTTCGGATTGAAAGGTCCCAGGTTCGATTCCGGTCAGGGGCATGTACCTGGGTTGCGGGCACATCCCCAGTGAGAGGAGTGCAGGAGGCAGCAAATTAATGTTTCTCTCTCATCGATGTTTCTAACTCTCTTTTCCTCTCCCTTCCTCTCTGTAAAAAAATGATAAAATATTTTTTTTAAAAAGGGATGGAAATCAGGTCTTAGAGCGGGGGTCATTGAGGATGCTAAGGACTCTGGGAGGTCAAAGAGAAACGAGGGGACCAGGAGGTCGGAGGTAATGGGAGCTGGTATGCAGGCACTCACCGGTGACTGGTTGCCCCCCATCATACTTGGGTGGCTCCCAGACAAGGATGGCCCAATCCTCTCCAACTGAAGTGACACGCACAGCCTCTGGGGGGTCTGGGACATCTGTGGGGGGAGAGAGGAAAGCCAGGGGGCTCCTCACAGCCTCAGGGAACCACCCCCAAACGCAGCCCCTTCAGCTCCCTCTGCTCACCCACAACCCGCACGAAGATGGAGGCCACGTCTTCGCCAGAGGGGTTGGTGACCTTGATGGTGTAGCGGCCCTCATCCGCCCGCTCCGCACTCTCAATCACAAAGCTGCTGCACTCCACGCGCTGCTCGATGCGAAGCCTGCCCTCCTTGGCCGTGAACACCTGGACACAGCGCCAAGGGCCATGGGCTGCCTCTCCCCACCAGACCTCCCTCTGCCCTCCCCTGCTCCAGTCTCCCAGCAGCCTCCTCTCAGCCCCTCCTCCCTCAGCATCAGGCCCTCCTCCCTCAGCCCCCAGCCCCTCCTCCCTCAGATTCCCAGCCCCTCCTCCCTCAGATCCCCCACCCCCTCCTCCCTCAGACACCCAGCCCCTCCTCCCTCAGGCCCTCCTCCCTCAAATACCCAGCCCCTCCTCCCTCAGACACCCAGTCCCTCCTCCCTCAGACTTCCAGCCCCTCCTCCCTCAGGCCTATTGGACCTGCACTGGCCTCACTCATCACTCCCTACTGGCCTCCTTGCCCACCATTCAAAAAACCAGACTGGCTCATGCCAAGACTGCAGGCAATGTCCTGACCCACATATCTCTCTGCTCTACTGCTCTCATCCTTTAGGACATGCCCAGAAACCACCTCTTCCAGGAAGTACTCTTGGATGCCCTCGAGGGAAACTTTCTCTCAGCCCCTCACCCTGGACTCTGACTATCCTGGCTCGTGTCTGCCTCTCCCAGAGGGAGGCTTCAGGGAGGCATGGGGCGTCTGATGTGTGGCTATCATCTATCACTGCGGTGCCTGCATGGAGAGCCTGGCCCAAAGGAGAGCTCAGCGGGTGTTTGCCGACGGGAGGGATGAGTGAAGACAGATTCTCCCTTTTACAGAAGAGGAAACTGAGGCCCAGAGCAGACACCTTGGACTGTTCCAGGGTCTGGAGCATACAAGGTCAAAATATTTGTTGAGTGGAAGGAAGGATAGATGGATGGATGGATGGATGGAGAGATAGATGTATGGGTGGATGAATGGATGAGTGGGTAAATGAATGGATGGATGAGTGGGTGGATGAATGGATGGATGGGTGGGTGGATGGATGGGTGGATGGATGGGTGGGTGGGTGGGTAGAAGGATGGGTGGGTGATGGATGGATGGATGGATGGATGGGTGGATGGACTGGATAACTGGGTTGGCAATGGACAAATTGATTAAAATACTGGATGAGTGGATGGATGGGTGAATTAATCGATTCACTGATGAGTGGGAAGATAGATGGATGGAGAATGATGAATGAAGAGATGGATGGAGCACCCACCATGTGCCGGGACAGTCCCCTGTGATGGACAAACTGAATCTCCAATCTTCAAAAGCACCCTCTGAAGAAGGAATCACAATCCTCGTTTTACAAACACAACGGGAGCTCAGAGAGGGAAAGCCGCTCGCCTAAAGTCGCCCAGCAGAGCCCAGTGGGACAGGTGGTCAGTGCACCGGGAACACCCCACATACCTCATCCCCCTTCAGCCAGGTGGCGACAGGAGGGGGCTCCCCTGTGATGGCAACGTCCAGCCTTAGCTTGTTTCCAGCCACAACCACGATGGAGTTGTCCGAGGTCTTCCCCGAACAGTCCAGGTGGATCTTGGGTGGCTCTGGGGACAGAGACAGGATTCCAGGGAATTTGGGAGTCAGCAGCTGGGCCTTCTCAAAGCCCTTCAGAGGGTCTCTGGAGAAGCTGGTTCCCCCAGCCATAGAGACCCAGGGGTCCAGGCCCCCAGGCCCTCCTCCCTCAGACCCAGTAGTCCAGCTCCTCCTCCCTCAGACCCAGGAGTCCAGGTCCCCAGCCCCTCCTCCCTCAGACCCAGGGGCCCAGGCCCCCAGCCCCTCCTCCCTCACACCCAGGAGCCCAGGCCCCCAGCCCCTTCTCCCTCAGACCCAGGCCCCCAGTCCCTCCTCCCTCAGACCCAGGAGTCCAGCTCCTCCTCCCTCACACCCAGGAGCCCAGGTCCCCAGCCCCTCTTCCTTCAGACCCAGGAGTCCAGCTCCTCCTTCCTCAGACCCAGGAGCCCAGGCCCCAGGTCCTCCTCCCTCAGACCCAGGAGCCCAGGCCCCAGGCCCTCCTCCCTCAGACCCAGGAGTCCAGGCCCCCAGCCCCTCCTCCCTCAGACCCAGGAGTCCAGGCCCCCAGCCCCTCCTCCCTCAGACCCAGGAGTCCAGGCCCCCAGCCCCTCCTCCCTCAAACCCAGGAGTCCAGCCCATTACCAAAGCCACAAGGTCCCTACCTTGCTTGGGGACATACTCCACCTTGATTTCTGGTGAACACAGGAGAGAGGATGGTTAGGTCTAAATCCATGGGGCTCAATCCCAGAGGTAAGGGGGAAGGTCTGGGGTCACCCGGGAACCTGGGGTGCTGGGGTGGGTTCAGGACTGTGATGTCCCACAAGTCCCTACATGGTCCCGCTGTGGCGGAAACGATGCTCTCCCTCATCCTCTGTCTGACTGTCCCCCTCCCCCGTGTGCACTGAGGGACGCTTACTCCTGAGGGGTCAGTGGCCCCTAGGGGAGAGCAAAGGTGCCTCTCACCCAGGAAGTTGAGCTTGGCTGAGAGAGACAGGGCATAGCCATCAGGCACAAACGTGTAGTCCCCCTCGTCCTCCGGGCGGACATCATTGATCACCAGCTTGTGAATCCTAAGGGGTTGGGGGCATAGGGCAGAGGTCAAGCCAGGTCTCCCTGGGCCCACCATGGAGAAATATCCTCCTCAATGCAATTTACATGCTCACACCCACCCTTTTTCTTTTTAATAGTTTTTATTTTATTTTATTGATTTTAGAGAGAGGGGATAGGATAGGTATAGAGATAGAAACATTGACCGGCTGCCTCATGCATGCCCCCTCCTGGGAATCACACCCAATGGGGCATGGGCCCTGACAGAGAATCAAACCAGTGACCTTTTAGTTCAACCACTGAGCAACCACAGCTGGGCCACACCTACCCTTTTTATTCTGGCCTTTGGAACTCTGGTTTCAAATCTCAGCTTTGCCCCTTCCTAGCTGTGTGGCCTTCGGCAAGTTACTTAACCTCTCTGTGCCTCAGTTTTCATCTATAAAATACAAGCAATGATGCCCATCCGGTGTAGCTCAGTGGTTGAGTGTCAGTCTATGAACGAGGAGGTCACGGTTTGATGCCCAGTCAGGGTACATGTCCAGGTTTTGGGCTTGGTCCCCAGGTGGGGGTATTTAGGAGGCAGCTGATCAGTGATTCTCTCTCCCTCTCCCTTCCTCTCTGAAATCAATAAAAATATATATATATTTTAAATACAGGTGCCCTAGCTGGTCTGGCCCAGTGGACAGTGTCGGCCTATGGACTGAAATGTCCTAGGTTCGATTCCAGTCAAGGGCACATGTCTGGGTTGCAGGTTCGGTCCTCAGGAGGGGACGTGCAGGAGGCAGCCCATCAATGATTCTTTCTCATCATTGATGTTTCTCTCTCTCCTTCTCCCTTTCTCTCTGAAATCAATAAAAATGTATTTTTAAAAATACAGGCAGCCGTAACCAGTTTGGCTCAGGAGGCAGCTGATTGATGTTTCTCTCTTATCAATGTTTCTAACTATCCCTCTCCCTTCTTCTATGTAAAAAAATCAATTAAAAAAATATATATATATTGCTGAAACCAGTTTGGCTCAGTGGATAGAGCATCCACCTGTGAACTGAAGGGTCCCAGTTTTGATTCCGGTCAAGCATGTACGTTGGTTGTGGACACATATCCAGTGGGGGTGTGCAGGAGGCAGCTGGTCGATGTCTCTTTCTCATCGATGTTTCTAACTCTCTATCCCTCTCCCTTCCTCTCTGTAAAAAATCAATAAAATATATATATATATATATATTGAAATCAATGCAAAAAAAAAAAAAAAAGGAATATGGAGGAAGCAACATGGGGATAGTTCCCAGCCCAGGCCTTGCACGCCCTCAGAACCCATTTCTATCACATGACAATGCCAGGACCAGCCCGACTAGGAGATGAGGCATCATCAGGACCAGAGCAGACACAGCCCATCACCTCGGAGGTCCCCACAGAGCACTGGAGGGTGAGCAGAGCTGACACTCAGTTGACCACACCAGCACTTGGAAGGCCATCCTCCATCAGCCAGCCTCCCACAGATGTGATTAAATAAGTCCTGGTTCTCTGAAACCACTAAGTCTGGGGATGGTTATTAGGCGGCTAGTGCTAGCTGATACACACGCTCCCTCCCCCAGTTCCCTCCACTGTCTACTCCGCACCTCCCCGTGTGGGTCATGATGATCCTCTTGCTGGGCCGCACCTCGACCCCATTTTTGAACCATTTGCCCGTCACCTTGTCGTCAGACACCTCGCACTTGAACACGGCCTGCTCCGAGGCCTTCACCGTCAGGTCGGCAATGTCCTGCAGGACCTCCAGCGGCTTCACTGGATGAGGAGAGGAGGAGATGGGGCTGTCCCAACTCCCATCTGCCCCCGACCGTGGAGGTACTCAGCGTGCCAAGGACTGGTCCCGGCACTAAGGATGCAGCCATGACCAGCGGAGAAAGAAGTCACTGACCTCGTGGAGCTCATATGGCAGCGGGGAGGCAGGCAGTGAGCTGGGAAATGCACTCCCGGGCCTGTGGGGAGGCGGGGCGAGTCCGCAAGAGGACGCAGGGGCCCCAGGTGGAGAAGGCGGTGTGTGCCAAGGGCCCTCGGGGCAAAGCAGGCTTTTGGTGTGGAAGCAACAGGCAGGCGAGCGGTGGTCAGAGATGAAATGGGCGGGGCAGATGGGGTGGGACCTGGGCCTGTGGCCTGGAGAGGACTTCGTGTTGAGTCTGAGCAAGGCAGGAGCCGCGCGGGATGATGGGAAGACAGTGGGGATCTGACTTACATTTTTAAAGTTTTTGTTTTGTTTCAATAAAACAACGCAGCCCAGCTGGCGTGGCTCCGTGGTGGAGCCTGGGCCAATGACCCAGGAGGTCGTGGTTCAAGGCCCAGTCAGGGACCATGCTGGAGACGATTCTCTCTCATCACTGCTGTTTCTGTCTCTCCCTCTCCCTTCCTCTCTGAATCAATAAAAAAACACATTTTTTAAAAAATGCAGTCCTGGCCGGTGTGCCTCACATGGCTGGAGTGTTGTCCTGTGCACCAAGAGGTCACAGGTTCAAGTCTCAGTCCGGGCACATGCCCAGGTTGTGGGTTTGATCCCAAGCCAGGATGCTTTCAAGAAGCACCCAGTTGATCTCTTTCTCTACCTCCATCCCTTCTTCTTCCCTACCTCCTTTCTACTTTTTTTAAAAAAATATTTTATTGATTGTTTTAAAAGAGGAGGGATAGTTAGAAACATCCATCAGCTGCCTCCTGCACGCCCCCTACTGGGGATGTGCCTGCAACCAAGGTACATGCCCTTGACTGGAATGAAACCTGGTACCCTTCAGTCCGAAGGCCGACGCTCTATCCACTGAGCCAAACCGGTTAGGACTGCTTCCCACCCTCTTTAAAAATCAATAGAAAATAGCCAAAACTGGTTTAGCTCAGTGGATAAAGCGTCAGCCTGCAGACTGAAAGGTCCCAGGTTCGATTCTGGTCAAGGGCATGTGCCTTGGTTGCGGGCGCATCCCCAGGAGGAGGCGTGCAGGAGGCAGCTGATGATGTCTCTCTCTCACTGATGTTTCTAACTCTCTCTCCCTCTCCCTTCCTCTCTGTAAAAAACAATGAAACATATATATTTTTTTAAATCAATGGAAAATAGCCCTGGCTGGTTTGACTCAGTGGTTAGAGCACCCACCTGTGGAGTGCCGGGTTTGATTCCAGTCAAGGACACATGCCTAGGTCGGTCGTGGGCTTGACCCCCAGTGCGGGCTGTGCAGGAGGCAGCCAATCAATAATCCTCGCTCATCACTAATGTTTCTCTCTCTCTCTCTCCTTCTCCCTTCCCTCTATGAAATCAATCAATCAATAAATGGAAAATATATCCTCAAGTGAGGATTAACAAAAATTAAATTAAGCCCTAGCCAGTTTGGCTCAGTGGATAGAGCATTGACCTGTGGACTGAAAGGTTCCGGGTTCTATTCCAGCCTACGGCATGTACCTTGGTTGCGGGCTCGATCCCCGGACTGAGACTTGAACCTGTGACCTCTTGGTGCAGGAGGCAGCCAATCAATGATTCTCTCTCATCATTAATGTTTTTATATCTCTCTTCCTTCCTCTCTGAAGTCAATAAAAGTTGTTTTTTTTCATTTTTTTAAATTAAATAAGAAGAGGCTCTAGACATAGAGGGGAAGTCTCATCCCCACCTAGCGCCAATCATCTATTCTAGATCTAGTCCAGTGGTCGGCAAATTCATTAGTCAACAGAGCGGCAAACCGCAGCTCGAGAGCCGACCACTGATGTAGACCCTTCTCTGAAGGCGTCACCCATACATCCTAGAGTTGTAAAAGCAAATGTGAATGCTCATATTCTTTCTGTCCTCCCTCTCTCTCTTCTTCCCTCCCTCCCTTCCTGCCTCCTCTCTCCCCCCTCCCATATGCAAATTTGAGCACATTTGCTTTTTTCTCCTAAAAATATACAGCAGGTCCTTGAATGACGTCATTACTTCCAACATCACTTTGTAGTGACAACAACCAAATGTCAGAGGAACTTAGCTCTTGTTTCGGTTACTTAGCCTTTAGTAAGACTGGTTTTGTTATATGTCATTTCCCAGCAGTTTTAAGAACCGATCGGCGACGGTAAGTAAGACCTTACTGTATCTTGGTAATAATTCCACACCAGTAAATTAAAAGCTGCCTGTTTTTATGGCTACATGTGGATATGACATAATTAACTTGGTCCATAAATGGCTTGATTTTTTGGCATATTTAAATATATGTTTATTGATTTCAGAGAGGAAGGAAGAGAGAGAAACATCAATGATGAGAATCATCAGTCAGCTGCCTCCTGTGCACCCACCACTAGAGACCGTGCTCCCAACCAGGAATGAAACAGTGACCTCCTGGTTCATAGGTCAATACTCAACCACTGAACCATGCCAGCCACTCGAGTTTTTGTCATATTTAAAGAATTACAGACTCACAGGAGTTTGCAAAAATAGTGCATGGAGTCCCATGTACTTCCCTCCACCCAGCTTGCCCTGATAGGAACGTCTTCAACACCCATAATCCAATAATCAATCCAGGAGGTGGGCATAGGAGCAATACTAACTGTCACCATCTGACTGACATTTTACAAGGATCACTGGCTGGGGTGAGTGTGTGTGTGTGTGTGTGTATGCGCGCGCGTGCGTGCGTGCGGGCATGCGTGCACGATGGGGAGAAGGCATGGAAACAGAACAACCAGCAAGGAGACTACTACAGTGGTCTGAGCATGAGGGGACGGAGATCGGGACCAAGGCTGGGGGGCTGGAGGGCTGGGGTAGGGGGTCACGGAGGTACGGGAAGTCAGATTCAGGAGCTTCTTTGAGGTCTTGCTGGTGAATTGCATGAAGGGCATGAGGCAGAGGGAGGCATCAAGGACAAACCCCAAACTGGTTCTGAGAAGCGCTGAGCAGCAAGGAGCAGCATGAGCCACAGCCTCACCCCACCCAGGCCCCTACCTTCCACAATGAGATCGGCCTCGCACTGGCCGCCATTGGTCATGACCTTGAACCGACCCCCATCTTCCAGGGTCACTTCTGAGAAGATGAGAAGGTGACGCTTCCCGTCTTTCTTGAAGCGGTACCTCGCCTTGTAGGAGTCCTCCTTGGTCATCTCCACTCCATCTTTCATCCTGGGTGGAGGGGGCACAAAGCAGGGAGGGCGGGGTCTGCGTGTCAGAGGGTGAATCATGGGCCAGAGAGACAGTCCTCAGCTGCGGGGGAGAGGGCAGGAGTCCCAGGGGAGGTCACAGGAGGGGAGGAGAGATTAAGGTTGGCAGCGGCATCCTGAATGGATAGGTCACCCGTGAGGGCATGGTGCCTCCAGGTTCCAATTGAAGGTCAAGGGTCACAAAAAGAGGTCGTGAGGAGAGGAAAGAGCATGGAGGGAGTCCTGAGGTCACAGAGAAATGCTAAATGGTGTGGCCTCTGTAAATGGTGCTTCCCCTGCCTGGGACACTCCTTCCTTCTTACTGTCACCTCTTCC
The DNA here is from genome assembly GCA_004026805.1 of Lasiurus borealis. Classification (NCBI taxonomy): domain Eukaryota; kingdom Metazoa; phylum Chordata; class Mammalia; order Chiroptera; family Vespertilionidae; genus Lasiurus; species Lasiurus borealis. The sequence goes on from PVJN01017199.1 coordinate 33,289, forward strand.
AGGAAGTCTTCCCTGAATTCCTAAGTCCCTTCTTCCTATTAAAAAGTAGCTACAGAGCTAAGCAGTCTGGCTCAGTAGACAGAGCGTCGGCTCTTCAGACTGAAGAGTCCCAGGTTCAATTCCAGTCAGGGGCATATGCTGGGTTGTGGGCTTGATCCCCAATAGGGAGTACGCAAGAGGCGGCCAATCAGTGATTCTCTCTCATCATTGGTGTTTCTCTCTTTTCCTCTTCCTTCCTCTCTAAAATCAATAAAATATACTTAAAAAAAAGAAATAGTGGCCAAAACCAGTTTGGCTCAGTGGATAGAGCATCGTCCTACGGACTGAAAGGTCTCAGATTGGATTCTGGTCAAGGGCATGTACCTTGGTTGCAGGCACATCCCCAGTGGGGGGTGTGCAGGAGGCAGCTGATCAATGTCTCTCTCTCGCATCGATGTTTCTAACTTTCCATTCCTCTCCCTTCCTCTCTGTAGAAAATCAATAAAATATATTTTTTTAAAAATAGTGGTTACAGCCTAGCCAGTCTGGCTCAATGGACAGAGAGTTGGTCTGAAGACTGAAGAAGGGTCCTGGGTCCGATTCTGGTCAGGGGCACATTCCTGGGTTGTGGGCTCGATCCCTAATGAGGGGCCCATGCAGGAGGCAGCCAATCAATGGTTTCCTCTCATCATTCATGTTTCTCTCTCTTCCTCTCTGAAATTAAAAGTAAAATATTTAGAAGAAAAAAAAAAACTGGTCAGGTTGCTCAAGGGGTTTGACTCATCATCCCATACCGCCCCCCCCCCCCGAAAAGTCACCCATTGGATTCCTGGGCAGGATACATTTCTAGGTTGAAGGTTCGATCCCCAATCAGGGCTCATACAGTAGATAACTGACCGCTATTTTTCTCTCTCCCTCTGCTCTCCCCCCACCCCCCCTTCTTCTCTCTCTAAAATCAATTAAAAAAACAACAACATATCCTCAGGAGAGGATTTTTTAAAAGTGGTTACAGAATCAGTTCCGGATCCTCTGAAACGCTTGTCAAAACAGAACCTTTGTCTTTATTCATGTGATGACTAATGACTTTCTCCGCCTCTCACACCCACGCACTTCCAGAAATTTACCGGATTACAAACTGCACACGGGCAAGTACCATGATGACATATTTTCTTTCCATGTACCTCAACATAGAGAAGAGTGCCACCACACAGCAGGTGCTTACTAAGTATCTGTCAGATGGGTGAACAGATGTGGGAATGCATGAATGGAGGGGTAGCTGGGGGGGGGGGGTTAGAAGGGGCGGTGAATGGATGGATGGGTGGGTGGGTGGGTGGGTGAATGGGTGAGTGGATGGGGAGTGGGGGTTGGGGGATGGGGAGATGAGTAGATAAACTAGAGGATGGATGATTGGTCAAATGGATGAATAAATGATTTAATGAATCTGAAATAGCAGGGATCAGGAAAAGGGATGGCATAGGTACAAGTCGGATGTTCTTCTAGAATTTCTAGATGGTAAAGGTCAGAATTTAGAAAGAGAGGCCTAGGGTCTCCAGGGGAGGCCATGAAGATGAGGCTGATGTAGAGAAGGGTGGGCACCTGAGTGGAGGTGGGGGATCAAAGGTCACTTACCACATGACCTGGGCACCTTCCTCAGACACCTCCACGGCCATTTCCACCCGGTCGCCCACAAACACCTGCTGGTCCTCAAGGGGTGTCACAATCAGCACTGGAGGTTCTGTGGGCACAGGCGGGAAGGGGGTAACAGGAGGTCAAGTAGTCTCAGGACCCCCTCTTAACCCCAACCCCCAAGCTCAGGCCCCAACACCGGCCTCACCTCTGACGAAGAGCTCAGTGAAACACTTCTCATCGCCCACAGCGACCTCATACGCGGCATCGTCCGCCAAAGTGCACTTGTTGATGGTGAGAATCCGCTTCTTCCCGACGTTCTCAAACACGTACCTGGAGCCAAAGTCTCATCTCAGTCCGGGGCCTGGAGTAGATCCAAGCCCTGGGCTGGAGCCACCCCCAGTTCTCAGGCATGGCACCCCGCTCAGGGACAAACTGTGTGGGAGGGGGTATACAGTCCAACTTCTTCCTTTTCTTTTCTTTTTCTAAAATATATCTTACTGTTTTTTTACAGAGAGGAAGGGAGAGAGAGTTAGAAACATCGATAAGAGAGAAACATCGAGCAGCTGCCCCCTGCACACCTCCTACTGGAGAGGTACCCACAACCAAGGTACGTGCCCTTGTCCAAAATTGAACCTGGGACCCTTCAGTCTGCCGGCCAATGCTCTATTCACTGAGCCAAACAGGTTAGGGCCACAGTCCAATTTCTTCCACAGAGGAGCCCTGGCCAGTGTGGCTCAGTGGATAGAAAGTTCACTTGCGGACTCAAGGATCCTGGGTTCGATTCCAGTCAGGGGCACATGCCCAGGCTTGGTCTCCAGTGGGGGGCACACGGGAGACAGCCAATCGGTAATTCCCTCTCATCATTGGTGATTCTCTCTCACTCTTCCTTTCCCTTCCTCTCTGGAAACAATAAAAATATATTTTAAAAATAAATAAATAAATATGCCGAGACCGGTTTGGCTCAGTGGATAGAGCATCAGTCTGTGGACTGAAGGATTTCGGGTTCGATTCCGGTCAAAGGCATGTGCCTTGGTTTCAGGTACATCCCCAATGGGGTGTGCAGGCGACAGCTGATCGATATGTCTCTTTCTCATCTATGTTTCTGTCCCTCTCCCTTCCTCTCTGCAAAAAAAATCAATAAAATATATGAAAATAAATAGCCACAGAGAAAATGCTGACTGGTAAGCCATACCCATCCTCTCCTTCCACTTAGCTGTGGCACACGGTGACCCACCTAGAAGACTACAATTCCCAGCCTCCTTTGTAACTGGGAGGGCTGAAACACTGAGCTCGGACCAAGGGACCTCGGGTGGGTATGAAGTGCGTAACTGCTGGGTCATCTCCAGTTGTGCGTGCTTGCTCTCATTCCCTCTTTCCTGTCCTCCCAACACAGGTGTGCCTATGACCCAGCTTCACCCAGACAGACGGTGTAGCCAGAAACAGGGAAACGGGGATGCCGAAACATCTGTAAGAAAGGAGCCGGTCCATCTACCTCCACCAACTAGAAATACAGCCCTAATTAATGCCATGTGTTCTAGGGGCTCTGTTACAGCAACTGAATCTGCACCTCAACTAATACAACCTTTTAAAAATATACATATCTTATTGACTTTTTACAGAGAGAAAGGGAGAGGGAGAGATAATTAGAAACATCGATGAGAGAGAAACATCAACCAGCCACCTCCTGCACGCAACCAAGGTACGTGCCCTTGACGGGAATCGAACCTGGGACCCTTCAGTCCCCAGGCCGATGCTCTATCCACTGAGCCAAACCAGCCAGGGCTTTGACTTGCACTATTCCTATCACTGTTGTTCTTACCATTTGCAAGACTGAATGTGCACTTCACAGCACATTGGCCATTTGAGTTCTTCTCAATGGAGTTCCTGGTCTCCAGTGTTTTTGTCTAGTCTTCTACTGAGGTATTTGTACTCAGTTTCACATGGAGAGTGGGGAGGAGAATGCCCTTTCTGGGTTCAGAGGGGCCAGCCTTATTTCGGGGGGTTCTCTCTGGGCCCCAGATCCCCGCCCCAACCCACGCAGAGCCTGCCACACACACACATACTTGCTGCCCGGCTTGATCTCCTGGCCGTTCTTGAACCACTTGAGGGGAAGGTCTGGGTCACTGATCTCTACCACCAACTTGACCTTCTGGCCTCTGTCCACTTGGTAGGCTGGATCCAGCTTCTTCGTGAAGGCTGGAGGTTGAGGGACGCAGGGCAGGTGGAGCTAAGAGGTTCTTACTGCCAGAGCTGCCAAGTCTCCCTCCCCAGACCATCAGCTCTCCAAGGTCAAAAAAAGGCCAAGGTCAAGAGCTTGGAGGTCCCTGAGAACAGGACTCTCTTACTCTTCAGATTGGAGGCCTCCAAAAGATTGGTCCAGGCTCCCCACATCTGAGGCCCACGAAGCTGAGGCTCTTATGGGTGGGGCCCCTCCCCCTCAGGCCAGTACTGACCTTCACTCTTCTTGACCTCCACCTTGGCCTTCTTGAGCCGCTTCAGCATGCCCCGGAGGTCGGTGATACCATACTGGAAGGCAATCTTCTCATACTCGCTCTTCTTCGCCCCTTTCAGGAGCTCCCAGATCTCAGGGGGGATCCCCAGGTCATCATCATCCTTCTTCTTCTTCTTCTCCTGCTCAACCACCTCCCTGCGGGCGGGAGAGCAGGCCAGGCCGCTGAGGGTCTCCCTCCGCCTCTCGGCCCACTTGCTGTGCCTTGCCTGAGCCCCTCTGGGCCCATTATCCTTTCTTCTTTCCCTCCTGGACCATCGGCCCAGCCTCCTCCCTGGTCTCCTGGTCCCCATCCTGTCTCTCCCCCTGCAGCCTGCACCCCTCCCCACCTTGCCCCAGAGGGACAGTTCTGGCCCCCACATCAGATGTCATCCCTTCCCTGTTCGGAACTGGGTGGCTAAGTTGAATGGCAAATGGGCAGAAGGATAGGTGGGGAGACGGTGGGTGGGTAAATGGACATGTGGGTAGACAGATGAGCAAAGGGCAGGTAGTGGTTAGATGGATTAGTCCACGGGTAAACAGGGAGCTGGTTGGATGGGCGGGTGAGATTGGTAGGTGGTGGGTGGGCAGATGGCAGGATAGGGTATTGGATTGGGGGGCAAGCGGATGAGAAGGAGCTGGAGTGGATAGGAAAGTGGACGTGAGGGGGAGGGTTAAAGGGTGGGCAGGGAGGTGAACTGGCGGGCAGAAGGTTGGGTGGCTGCTGGGTGGAAAGTGGGAGCATGGAGGAGGTGGTGGAGTGGCAGGCGGGGAGTCCATAGATGGCCTCATGCTCCCCCTCCCACCTTCCCACCCATGACCCCCCACCCTTCACCCCCCATCCCCGAGCCTCCGTCTTCTCCCTGGGCCAGGAGGGCTGGGCTCACCGCTTCTTCAGCAGTCCGCTGAAGTCCAGCTCACCCGCGTCCTCGGACTTCCCTTCACCCCTGTGGCCGTGGAGAGGGGATGTGAACTTCTCTGAGGCCCCCAGACTCACCTTGGGTCCCCACCCCTGGCCTTCCCCAATCCTCCCTTCTCCCACGGGGAACCACAGGATCCAGGGTCACTTACGTGCGCTTGAATTCTTCTAGAATCGGCGTCGAGGAGTCCTGAGTCTCTGGGGAGAGGCAAGAGGAGAGAGAAGGTGAGCTGGTGGCCCATCCATCGCAGGCCAAGAGCAGCCCTCAGCCCGCGCCACCCTCCGGGCCTCTGGTCCCACCTCGTGGAAGAGCACACCCTCTCTGAGGCCCGCACACTGTCTGCTTCCAGACTCCTTTCCCTGGCGGCCATGCACCACCTCTGGGCACACGGGCCAGCACCCCTTCTCAGGCTGAGTACCTCCTGCCCTGTGCCCTCCAGATTTATTCCTGGGTGATAGACCCCCAGAGCGGTGCACACTCAGGGCTCCAAGCACACGCCCCCAGATCCGTGTAATGACCCGCTGATCCTGCACACCTGCCCCTCCCCCCACACCCTTCCCCTCCTCTCTCCAGCCTATGTGCCGGGCAGCAATGGATTTCACTCGCCCCCCCAAGCCTTTGCCAGCCCAGACCATCACCCCACACTCTTCCCCCTCACACTCTGAGCATGCAGCCTGTCTCCCCAGTTTGGAACACCCTGGCCCCTGGGCCTGGTCCCCCGCCCCAAACCCCAAACCCTGGGCCCCAACCCCCGCCAGCGCACCCTCCACATCGATGTTGAAGCCGCAGCTGTCACAGAAGTCCTTGGCTTTGACCTCGAGGCGGTAATCACCGCGGTCCCCTGGGACCACCTTCCCAATGTGCAGCTCCACGTCGTACACCTGGGGGCCAAGGCCAGGGTGTGGGTGCACGTGCCACCTCCCCAGAGCCCACCCACAGCTCTCCCTCCAAGCCCTCCCCACCCCACCCCACCTCACCGCTGTCTCCCTCACCCCACCACTGTCTCCAACTAAGCCTGACAATCATGACTCTGGGCCCATGCCCCTGACCCCCTGACATTTTCGGGGAATGCACATGGTACCCAAGTGCCTGAACCCCAACGGTCTCCTCTCCTGCCTGACACCACCTCTACCAAGCGGCCCAGCGCGCTCCATCCCCGGGAACCAGGCCCATGATCACACCTAGTCCACAGGCCTCCGAGCAGCAGGGCCTGCACCGCTCCAGCCCGAGCCCCTCCGTGTCCCTGACTCCCCCTCCCCCATGTCCCTGGGTCTTACCTTGTTGGCGGCGTCATGGGTCTCCTTGAAGGAGAAGCGGGCCCCGCTCTTGATGCCCAGCTCCATCCACTTCCCCTTGAACCATTTGATGGTCGGTTTGCCTGGGAGCTCCTTCCCGTTCACCTTGGCCACGATCAACACGTCCTTTCCTGGGGGCGGGTGGGAGGGGCGCATGACGGATGAGAAAAAGTGGTCAGGCAGGAGCCCAGACTCTATAGAAGGGACCGGAGGCTGGGAGCCCCAGCCCCTCCTCCCTCAGACCCCGGAGCCCAGGCCCCCAGCCCCTCCTCCCTCAGACCCCGGAGGCCAGGCCCCCAGCTCCTCCTCCCTCAGACCCCGGGGCCCAGGCCCCCAGCCCCTCCTCCCTCAGACCCAGGAGTCCAGGCCCCCAGCCCCTCCTCCCTCAGACCCAGGAGCCCAGGCTCCCCCGCCCCTCCTCCCTCAGACCCAGGAGCACAGGCCCCCAGCCCCTCCTCCCTGAGACCCCGGAGCCCAGGCCCCCAGCCCCTCCTCCCTCAGACCTAGGAGCCCAGGCCCCCAGCTCCTCCTCCCTGGGACCCAGGGATCCGGGCCCTCAGCCCCTCACCATTCTCCACAGACACAGACTCTGGCTTCTTCAGGAAAACACCAGTGGGCTCCTCAACAGTGGGGGACGGCTCCTCAGATGGAGCTTCTGTGGGAGACACGGCTGGGTCTGAGGCAGCTGGGGGGTGGGCAGCAGGCCACTTTGGGGACGGGGCTTAGAACCAGGGAGGGACCCTCTGCTCAGAAGCCAAAGGCCATGGTCTGATGTGGCCTTGCCTGACTTGGGAAAGACCGTGTGACCCCGGGCCGCTGCGTGACCTTGGCCAAGCAGGCCTAGCCTCTTGGGCCTCAGTTTCCCCATCTGTGAATGGGAGGGTGGACTGCATGGTCCTGAGTGGGACTTGGCAATAGGAGAGGCGCCAAGATGGATGGGGCATTCCGATCGGGCAGGACTCAGTGACAAATAAGCCAAGTGTTGGGGGTCGGAGGAGGGGACCTTGAAGGCCAGGCTGGGGGCACTGTCCTAGGAGCACTGGGGAAGGCTGAGGAGGGGCAGGTCAGCTCTGGGGGCACCATGGGGAGGACGGGAAGAGTGCAGACGGGCCAGGGGAGTCTGGAAGATGAGGTCCGAGCTCTGCGGAGCCCACGGGACACTTATCTCACCTTTGGGGGACTGAGGAGGGGCCTCCTCTGTGGGAGTTTCCTTGGGAGCTGTTTCCTCGGGAGCAGATTTGGCCTCATCTTTGCCTTTCGGGGCCTTTTTGTCCTCTGTGAAGTAGGGGTTCCCAATTGAGCACAAGCTCAGCGCCCTACTCCCTCAGACCCAGGAGTCCAGGCCCCCAGCCCCTCCTCCCTCAGACCCAGGAGTCCAGGCCCCCAGCCCCTCCTCCCTCAGACCCAGGAGTCCAGGCCCCCAGCCCCT